>BQKZ01010918.1:0-13587 GCA_036244855.1 Temnopleurus reevesii | reverse complement strand
ATGCACATATTTATAATTTATGGGACCAGTTTGAGATTGAATGGTTTGGACCGCGAGATTCGCAAAAATATAACCACTGATTGATTTCAGCTTATACAGTAATCAAATCAAGTGCTGCAATCTTTGACATAGTTAACATCCAGAGTCTTTGTCATACTAGAGGAATCCTGAAGATCAATATGTCAAAAAACCAAATAGGTTCTCAACTTGTATTCATCATTATCATTTTAAACATTGTAGCTTTCAGAAGTAAAAGGAGTAAAAACAAGATTTTATTTCAAGGTAGATATTTCCTTTTCAAGGATTATTTATGCTTCTACCCCCTAATATGGAGCTGTAAGCATTATTCTTTTTGAGGGAAAGGTGATTGTGATGTTGATTCTTTTCTTATTTCGGAACATGATATTCGTTACTGCTTTTAGATGAGAATATAGTTCATTAGTTTATCTAATATTTGCCATTTTGTCTCCTCTACATGCAGGATCTCTTCTTAGCATATGCATGGAATAACTTTTTACATCTGGAAGTGGAGAAGTCTATAAGTACGATACTTTCCAACAACCCAACGGAATCAGAAGAAGGCAAGACGCAACATCCACTCTTAGTACATGTAAGTACACTCCTATTGCTCATTCTCCTCTGGCACCTTCAGGGAATAATTTTACTTTGCACATTTGATTAGCAGTTTTAATCATTACGGAATCATTTTCAACATTTTACTGAATAGTTCTAATTGAAAAAGTTGCTAAACAAAACACCCTTTGCATAGCAATCCTGTAAAAATGCATAGCAAATTGCAATGCGATACTAAGAAAATTATTCCCTGGCCTTGCACATGATCTTATATCTGTAGTGGACATGAGAACACATAAACAGAGATGCCAACTGTTTCGGAATATGTGTGAGGTCAAAATTTTAATGCGAATAGTGCAACAGATGAAGACGAGGGAGAGCAAACAACAAAAAGAAGCATACTCTCAGCTATTAACTTGTAATGAAAGACTTTAATAAATATGAAAAAAGATACCTCATGCATTTTCAGGAACAGTTGATATCCCTCCTTTTACCTCAGGGATGTTGTAGAGTATCATATGTCTCAAAATGGATGTTGAAACAGATTAAGTATCAAATAATATATAAGTCAGTATTTTAGCATGCAGATTTTTTCGCGAATTCCAAGCAGTTAAACACATTGGCATGTTATTTCCACAATTTTAACAGTGTATATACACATATGGATGTACATCATACAGAGTGAAAATTCCTGCCATGCTTAGACTGCAAAGTGTGCGAAAATAAAAGCCCGCAAAATTTTCAACTTATACAGTAGAAGTGTAAAAATGTAACAAAGAGATACAATTAATTTAATATTGATTTATCTCTGTGATACATGTTTTGCCATAAATTTACGAATAATATTTATTGTAACTGTAATTGCATCTTTTATGTCACAGGCCCCAGAACTTGCAGTCAACTAAACAAAAAATATTTGAGCATCTGTTAACATACTTTTAAGACAATTAAAAGGAAGTTCATTGAATAGTTTTCAAGATCATGCACTCGTTGTCAATCCAACAGACATACTCGTTGCGCGTCTATTCTGCTGTTGAAGCACACATGAATTTTGAAGTGGATGAGTAGCTCATTATCCAGGGATTAATTACTTAATGAGTGCTGTTAATTTCACTTTCAGTTGTGAAAAACACATTGTCAAGTTTTTTACATTGATGAAGGGAGGAAATATGAGTGATAGTGTTCATTTTGTAATCAGTTTTCATTGAAGTTTGTCATTAATTTGATCGATAGGCATTTTAAGAAAAGCATGTTTGCACTCAATAGAGCGTGATTATTTCTTGGGGCTAATGCACATGCAACTTCTTCTTCAGAATTCTTTCTCAAATATCATCAAAGGTACTTGGTGCGGCATCTGAAAAATGCATTATGGTTCAATAATAGTTAATAAAAAAAAAAGTAAAGTGTAAAATAAAAGTGATTTTTCTATCTTAAGCATAGTAAAGTGGAACACACCATGTATGCTCAAATGTCTGTAAGCGAAAGTAGGTGTCGCAAATCGCGAGCGATCTGCAGTTGTCAACTTTCTTTTATTGTCGGTGGCAAGATTTCCTGGAGTGATGGAGTCTTGGGAAGTGAACGAGACACATCAAAATTGAGGTTTTTGTAATGTCCAAATTATGCTCATCAGAAAATGGTGCAAAATATGATGAAGACCTAAACTCTAAATGTAGTTAATTCATTCTGGTTGACCAGTAGTAATGGCTGTATGCTACCTCTTCCTTTGCAGCTGTTCACAGAAATCAAGCTAATTTCCAAAGTGATAGAGATTGGGAAGCGAATAAAATGCATCAAACTTGTAGATTTTGTAATGTCCAAATTATACTCATTAGGAAATATGACCTATGAATGTAGTTCATACAGTCTGGTTAGCCAGTAGTAAGTTGATGTGATAGGTCTAGTTTACCCCTTCCTTTGCAGCTGTTCACAGAAACCAAGCTAATACCCATAGTGATGGAGGCGTGGGGGGCGAACGACACGCATCAAACTTAAGGTTTATGTGACATCCATAATATGCTCACTAGAAAATGGTGCAAAATGTTATGATGACAGTGTCTTACCAATTCCCCCCAAAATGCATGCATTTTACACGGACTTTGGTGGGACATGGTGGGAAATTGTTACTTTTATTTCAATACTTTCCGGTTGGCCAGTAGTAATGGCTGTATGTTACCCCTTCCTTTGCAGCTGTTCACAGAAACCAAGCTAATTCCCAAAGTGATGGAGGCGTGGGAGGATAACGACACGCATCAAAAGCAGGGCAGGTCACGGCGAGGTTACATGGGTCACATGACGAGGATAGCCAACGCTCTTACACAAGAGATGGAGAAGGGTTGCAATAGTGAACAAATTAAGTCTTTATATCAAGGTAATAATAATACTTCTTACATATATGAAAGACACATTTATGTTTTGGAAGCTAAATAAAGAGAGCCAGTAATAGCTGGTCAAAAAAAAATATATATATATATTACTTCTTGCCAAATAGTAACCAGCTTTAGAGATTAACTTTGAATCCTAGCTTTCAAAAGTCATTCTTACAGAGAAAAAAAGGAGTTAAATAAACAAGCGATCTATGTAGGCAGCTAACAATGCATATAGTCATTACTTGAGAAGCATTATAGATGACCACAGATAGTCACAATAGAAAAGGTCGTCTGTCTACGGAATTTTGTCTATATCTTTTTTTTATTGAAGTGCTGAATAAATTTCAATTTAAATTCTAAATTTCATTATCTAAATACCAATGGATGAATATTTGAAAGCTGGAATTCTTTTGCTCCGTTTAGTCTTCAAGCCTCTTTCAAAACCCTTCTCACATAATAAAGAAGTAGTTGTCACATTTTACTCTTACCTTTGTCTTTTATTATGAAGAATTTAACAGTACAATCTTTCTATAGTGTTACTCAAGTGAACTTCTTCATTTCCTCTTTAACTTTACCATTGTGATAAAGACGCATTACTGTAAGAAAAATATTGAGTTTTATTTGAGAAAATTGAATAAATTTTGCTATATTTCTTTTCTTTTCAGAATATATTCCTGAGGATGTAAGAGAGAAGTGGAATTCATTTCTATCTGGTAGTCTAGCTGATACTAATAAGAGGAATCTAGTTGAATTGGTAAGTTATGTCTCACACTTCGGGAGTGTTGCTCAGAAGTTGCAATTGATCGTAAATCGGAAGCAAAGTGGAACGCGCATTTTCATTCACACACTGTTTGCGCCTTTGAAAAGATATGAATGTAACAAAGATTTTGTTTGGCGTGTTCCGATCAACTGCAACTTGCGATCAATGGCAACTTTTGAACAACACCTTCTTAGTCTTGCAATTCCTGGAATTGATGCTTCAAATGTATCAAGGCTCCAGTGTTGAATCTGGGAATTAATCAAACAAAGATATTATGGTCTGTTTGATATTCACTAAAGGTTTGTTGCAACTTTCAAGAAGAATTTCATACTTACAAATATGCTTCCAACATTGAAAAGAACGTGTCACAGCGTAACATGTGTCTTTGGGTCTTACAATTTTAGACACAGAGACTCTGACTTGACTCAGAAACTATTTTTTGAAGGAAAAAAAAAATCAATTGCCATCCAAGTTCTTTTACTCATTAAAATGTACTACCCCATTAGGCTAGTCACTATGAATATGAAGACAGGATAGCAAAAATAAAGAACTCTCTCAACCATGAAAATGGTCCAGTAGATGAAAATGCATTCATGTCTCTGCTGTTCTGCCCAACAAAGGATAGAGGAAATAAAGTAATAATAGAAAGTAATTATCACACATGTACATAGCGAATGTATACCTTCAATTTTTATCGCATAATGTATAATACTCCCCTCACTTTGTAGGTTGGAACACATCCGCTGCATTCATCAAGTGAAGACGATGATTCTGATTTCAAGGACATCGACTTTGGCAAAGATACTGCACTTCAACAGGTAAGAAAGTTGTACTTTTATTTTAAATACGTAAGGTCCAAGAATAGAAATTATTTCAAGACAGATTATCAGCTGAACCAGCTCTCTAAAATTACTGTAGTGATCTACAAAAAAAATATTGCTAAGATAAAATTAGCTTTGACAGTACTTTAAATTAGATTCACAAAAAGGAAACGTATGAAGTACTTGTGATTACTTTTTCAGATTTGTAATGCAAAATGCCTTATTGATATTTCTCTTCAGCTGAATGCAAAAGAATTATATAATTATTTTCAAGTGACTAGTAATAATCCATGACTTTGAATAATCACTTATCAGAATGGATCAAGGAAAGGTCCTAAGAAATGTCACAAATGAGAACAATGATTTTCGTTTATACTGATTATATAGATACGATGTTCAATTCCATTAGTGTTTTTGCTTTTCAAGCAATTTTAATGAAAGAATTATGAAAGAACATTATTTATAAAGCACAGAGAACTGCTGCTATGCTACAGGACTTTTGTATAAGATGATATCGAAGCTTCATTATGTCTTGATTAGTGAATTTGATGTAATGACCCGATCATAGTTTACCTAGTAGAGGTTCAAATGGCCAAGAAGTTCCCATGACACTTGCATGTCATGTCATGTACAAAAACTCAGCCATGCCTTGTACATATTTCATTATCATCATTACAAGCCCCTCATTCCAAACCATTGAGTCATTGAAATGAATTTATGATGTGTATTGCGACATCATGTTACATCGTTGCTTGCATACTTTCATGGGGGATTCCCGATACATTGAATGTCCCCACACCATCTTTTCCAGTCTTGTTTAGGGGTGGGGGGCAATAATGTAATATCCCATTTGCACTACCCATAGTCTGCTGTTCAGGGGAAATGTTTTAGGGCAAAGAATGAACAAAAATCAACACCATAACAATTTTCTCAATAAAATTATTATTTGATACTTTCATTTGTATTGGGGGAGGGGTAAAAATCTGACCTTGTTCTCAATATTTCCCTAATTTTGAGTTATTTATCCTCTTTGGAAAAGGAAACAAATTAAGAGGGGTAAGGGTTGAAAAGACACCATTATATTAACTCGGGTTGAACTTCAATCATTTAATCATTTGACCCAATTGGAATAAATTATCATTATGAGATATGATAAGGCTTGCTCAAATCATTTAATTAGAAAAATCATCTGCTTACATGATGCACATTTATATTTTCGTAAAAGAAAATATTGTATGCATCAACATTTTTCTTACTACATCTAGCTACTGCCTGTTATATTATACTGCATATTATTTTAAGTATTTTTATAGGTCTTCTGGCATTAGACACTTTCAAGTGAAGTAATTATCTTGTTGCTCTATTATCCAAATGCAATTATCATTCTTTATCTATGGATGTATGAATAGATATCATAGAGATCTCCAAACAACTCATCTTACACTAGTTGCAGTTAGGAAAATAAAAAAAACAGTATTAGGAAAGGATTTCATGTGAATAGACAAAATTCTAAATAATAGGTTGGGAAGTTCAGTTGCAATGTCAACACATCAAAAATTGTAAGATCATTAGAGTTTGCATAAGATCTTAGTAATCGGGTACCTGTCCTTCATCCCCACATTTTTAAGAATACGCCCACAGTTTTAGATAACTCCCAAATTTTAAGGCCACGCCTACATAAGGTCCCATCACTTCACTAACCCTCATCTCATCAACTAAACACACGCCCCCATCCCCACCCCCCTATCAAAACCACACCCACCACCACCACCACTACCACCCATGTGCTAAGAACGATGTAAGCAACACACATGGCATTTCGAACCCTCTCTTTGGCCGCGCTGTATGAACGGCAGGCCTTCTCCGATTATCAGATGCAACAAATGACGTCCCATTTTATTGACCAGTTCGGCTTCAACGACGAAGAGTTTGCAGAGCAAGAGGACAACGTCAAGTAAGTCCAGACATTTTCCTAGATTCTTCCATATTACTGTGTTAGTTCATGTATTATCCTATCCCTCTTTGTGTAGTATTGTGTGGTTACTATTGCACTCCTAGGGGAGGTTATACAAAAACTGTCAGGGCCAGTTGCAGGGATGCAAGCCGTCCCTGTGAGCAGATGGGACAAAGGACTTGGATATAGTAAACGACTCCATTCAAAAATTCACAATAGCTACATGATCACAGAAGGTCTCGGTGTGAATCTTGTTCAACATTTTTCCACAGAATGATGAGGATGGAAGTTATTTTTGTGTTCATCTAGCTATTGTTAATGCTTGAATGGAGGTTGTTTCCGTCCCCAGGCCTTTGTCCCTTCTGCTCATGGTGCGTTCCAAAATATGCATGATGCAAAATTAAAATGTGAATAACAAACCAGCTGGTCAAAAGTAAGAAAAAACATGACAATGACGATGTTATCAGGCATTCCCTGTAATGAAAGCCTTGAATTCGTGTAAAAATACTTCCCATGTATATTCCTGGAACAGTTGGCATCCCTGCAATTGCTCAAAAGGATCTCCGCTATCTCCTTGAGAAGTTGTGTTAGCTTCTTGTGATAGCCTATAACATTGACTATCGATATGTGCTTTTCTTTGTACAAAGGAGGGACATGGAGTTTATGCACTTTGACAAAAAGTTTATAAATGAGACAGTTAAGATCATTTAGAGCACATGAGGCCAGAGGAAGATAGTGACATCCTATTGCAATGATGATATTTTAAGTCATGCTTTTAATGGGATTGTCTTCTATGACAGCTGTGTGCAACCTCCTTCTGTTTGTAGTTGTTTGTTATCTTTGTAGTGTATCATCCAGTGTTGTAGCTGGCAAAATTCAGACTCCTTTCTTTCAAATTTGATAGCATTCCAATTAGCCAATGTTTCACTTATACAAAATGTTTGTGCAAGATAATTAATTGCTCTTATTTTTAAGAGGTTACTCTCTCTAAAGATTACAAAATAATATTAATAATCATGATAATCATACAGTCAACTGACATATTCTCATGATGGCTGCTTATGCAATCAAGACTTCCATTATGTAGGATTACCAAAAATTTTACAAACTAATCGTTGTGCACTTTTAGGAATTAGTCATTTGGAGCCTCTCAGTAGAAATGATTTTAATATGTACTAAGGAATATGTCTGTTATGCAAAATTGTCCTGCTTTGTATCAGGAATAAAGCAAGCCTTGACTCTTAAAATCATTTTCTTCATCTTCATGTTGTGAGCTACAGCACAATTGTAAACTATTCGTCCAGATTCACAAACAAGGTTAACTTAAACTATTTGAATTGAGCCAGGAGGCTGCAATATAATGAATTTTTTTAGAGTAGAAACAAACAAAACATTGCTATTAATTATGAAATTGTAAGACAAGGAAATTACGTGAAATAAACTCCCATTCAAACCTTCAAAATTGCTATCATTTGTCTATTGGAGCCATTTTTAAGCTTCAAAATTTATCCAACATTTGTATTGTGATTATTAAAATCAATAATTGTTATGCATATCTTAACATTCAAGTAGTTAACCCAGAACGAAACCACTTTTCGGAATAGTAAACATTAAGTATGCCCCCACTACACTGAATTTTTAAAGCTAAAAAACCTAACATCCTGAGCA
The DNA here is from genome assembly GCA_036244855.1 of Temnopleurus reevesii. Classification (NCBI taxonomy): domain Eukaryota; kingdom Metazoa; phylum Echinodermata; class Echinoidea; order Temnopleuroida; family Temnopleuridae; genus Temnopleurus; species Temnopleurus reevesii. The sequence goes on along the minus strand of BQKZ01010918.1, from coordinate 5,445 downwards.
ATATGACATCACTATTCTGCACATAAACTTTGCTTCTGAATCTGGGCCTTTCATTTGTATCTTGTATCTCTGTCATAACTGTTTCACTAATCCCTCTTATTGTATTTATCTATCAAGTATTCTGTAACATGTGTGTGCGCAAATGATATTAACCAATTGTTATAGCCTCTTCTTTGATAAATGAGATATTTTTGCTCTTGTGTGTCCAACTATCGTATCCACAAATATACTAGACATTATCCTGTTTTCAAGATATCTATGCTGTGTTGTTGAATAACATGTGTGCTTGATGTCTGTGTTAATAAGTACTCCTTTGTTAACATTGATCATGAATTTGAGTCATCTTCTGCTTGCTAACGCTCGTCATAAGTCATGCTTTCAAAAGTAATCCTTTATAGTATCTACAGTGTGCTCTTTGTCTGTTACATTTTAATTCTGCGTTAACCTCTAACTCAAACACCGCAAATGATTTTTAAATGAGAGGTGAAATTTGTACAACCTCTTGAATTTAAATAATACTTGGACATATACTCTTCCTCATGCTTGCATGTTTTTTTTTCATCGCCTTTTCTTTACATAAATTGATGGCATTTTGGGGCGTGTATGAGCTACATTATTTTTTTGTTTTCTTCCTCAATCTCCAGGCGGATATCTATATTTTTTCTTTTCTCCATCGAAGCTCAATCTAACATGTTCCTTTCTTTTCAAATTAAAAAAAAAATTATCCCCAAACAATTTACTTCTTCTTCTTCTTATCACCACTGTACTGAATTTTTTTTGTTACAATTTTGTTTATCTCCACTTGTGATATTTTTGATAATACTTCCGTTTTCTTCTATCTATTGGAACTTTGATACTTCGCTTTAAATTCCCTTCTGACAATATTCTATGTGGGTCTTTGTTTTTCTTTTGCTCTTTTCAATTTCTCTATTTGATATTTGGTGTGTTTTTTCATATTTATTTGTAAATTCATGTTCTGGAATCAGTGGCATTAAATCATGACAAGTTCAATAATACATTATTGATTAAACCCCATATTACGTAAGCACATTTAATGGAATTTTCATCATGACTGTAAAAAAAAAAAAAAAAAAGGCATTTTAATCAAAATAAAGTCCTAATGAAAAAAAAAAAAAAAAAAAGGCATTTTAATCAAAATAAAGTCCTAATGATACTGTTATTGTTTGTTGAGTCAAATAATTGCACAATTGATTTTCTGTTTTGGGTTTTTGCAAATAACTCTGGTATTCATTTGGGAATTTAACTGTGACCCGGTGTAAAAATGGGTCCTCCATTAATTCTATTGCATCTGTGTACTGCAATCAACCCCTTAGCTTTAACAATAGTTTTCCAATTTATTTTAGTTCCTAACAAAATGCCCCAACTTCTTGTCAGTTATAATAGATTACTCTACTTATTGTGTTAATCTTATCTGTTTGAAGGTTAATTCATAACACTTCTTATTTATCCAGTATCTTGTTTCCATGTGTTAAAGTATTTTCAATCTACTGCCTATTCACCATGTCATATTGTATTACTTTGCCTTGAATTGTTTTAAATCTAATAATATTTATTATCCTCTTTAATTATGGTATGAAATTATCACTTGATTTTTGAATAACTTAATCAGGCTATAAGATACTAATTTAGACAGGTTGTTTATAAATGAAAAAAAAGATAAAAGAAAAAAAGAAAATAAAAGATCATTACATGTTGATCAGTTTGTGCCTAGTTCAAATTCAAAATATGCAAGCTTTTCAGAATCATATTGTAGCATGATTTATCAATAACAATCTGTCATTTCCTGTGATATTCTATTGTCTGTAATGAGTTCTGTTGATTACTAGGAAACGTTCCACTTCACAAAGCACGAGTTCATTCAGGATATCCGTAAACAATTCAGAACATTGCTAACGAGACAAAGCTCTACTTGAAGATATTAAGTTTGACAGATAAGCTTCCTGGTTCTTCTATTAAGTTATCCAATAATAGTACAATTTTTTTTATTCATTCTCCCAGAATGCCCTTATAATATATCATTTAACATTACCTGGTTGAAAGTGGCTTTAATTTGCAGAGCAGGTATTTTTCTGTTCATGCCTTTTAGGGTAGATTTCCTTAATGTCCTATTTACCCTGTACTATATCTGTCAACCACATTATCAAAAGTCCCTTTTGGCTATGCCCTGTTTTTATAAGTAAACATTAATCATGTTCTTTATTATTTCCTTCCTCTCTCAGCAATCCATTTGATAGGATATCTGACATCAACTTCTCGATATCAGCGAATGAGGATAATGTGAGTACTTAATCATTGACTGAGGGAAATTCCCTTTTGACCATACAGATGCTACGTTCATGAATGTTATCTTGGTATTTCTAGGGCTTTGTCATATTGCACAGTACCTTTATAATTATACATTTATATTTGGAGAAAGTAATCGTTTCAGAATTGTGTTCGTTTTAGGGAAACCCCCTTTTTATCAAAAAGATGCTAAGCTACATCCATGTATGTTATCTTGACATTTCTAGGGCTTTGTCATGCTGTTGAGCACGTAAAATGTTATATTTATATCAGAATGGAGAATGTGATTGCTCCAAAATTGTGTTCCATTTGGCAAATGTCCTCTGAACCACAAAATTGCTAGCTATGTTCATGAATGTTATCTGACATATCTTGGACTTTGTCTCGTTGCCGAGCACTTAAAATTTGATATTTATTCTATTAGAATGGAGAATGTGATTGTTGCAGAATTTTGTTCATTTTGGGGAAACCCCCTTTTTATTAAAATGATGCTAAGCGACATTCATGAATCTTATCTGACATTTCTAGGGCTTTGTCATATTGAGTAGCACTTAGTTTTTGATATTTATCTCACAATAGAGAATGTGATTGCTTCAAAATTGTGTCAATGCTGGGAAAATCCCTTTTTAGCCACAAAAATGCTAGCTACACTTATTGATATATCTTGGACTTTGTCATGTTGCCTAGTTGTTCAAAATTTTACCAGAATAAAAGAATGGAAAATGTGAGTACTTCAATATTGTGTCAACTTCAGGAAGATACCAGTTACATTCATGAATGTTATCTGAATTATTTTGGACTTTGCAATGGTGCCTACTATTTTGGATTTTTAACTGAATATAAGAATGAAAAATGTGAGTACTTTAATATTATGTACATCACAAGTTCCCCTTTAATCCAGAAGGAAGGTATCCATTACTTTCAATGTTCATTATCTGACGTGTATCTTTTACCTTGTCTTGTTGCAGAGCATTTCAGGATTTAATTTCTATTGCAGTAGCATGAAAGGAATTAAAATTAAAAGTATTATGGCTTCACTTTTTATTTCATATCAAACTGCCCTACTGGACAAAAGCTAGGATATTGATATTTGATTCCAAACTTTGATAAAATGCACACATGACATTGCAATTTTTCCATTGCATTTGGAAATGCATTTTGTTTTTAGACCAAAAATCAACCAAAAATCAACATTACCCTTAGCTATAATATGAAAGGGAGGAAAACAATGTCTCTGAACCATGATGATGTACCTTGTATATAATGTCCAACCTGATATTTTATTATTTCTTATACTTTCCCGACAGCCAAACTCTGCTCTATTCGAAGCATGCTGCAATGAAAGAGTACAACCTTTCAACGATAGTAATAGTGATGAGGAAGATATTTGGGAGGAGAAGGAACTCACGTACACAGCTAACAATGACCTCAGGTCAAGGTAGGTCATTCAGAGGTCAAATAGGGTCAAACAAGGGTCATTTAGGGAAGGGGCTTTGGAAGTAATCAGGGAGGAGAGAGAACAACTTGGCAAAGATAGTAATGGTAAGGGGGAAGATCTTTGGGAGAAGGAACTTAGCCAAAAAGGACCTTAGGTAAAGGTAGGTCATTCAGAGGTCAAATTGGGTCAACTGGTGTCATTTGCAATTAGATGGGATGGCTTGTTTCATTTTGTTCAGAAGATTTGCTCATATTTACGTTTTGACATCTTCTTTGCAATTTAATGTATCTTATCATGTGCTATTTATATGTTAAAAAGCAAATAGAAATAGAAGAACAGTATCCTCACGGAACAAGAGAGGTAATGACCTGGGCGGTGTTTCACCAAATCGTTCTTAAAGTTATGCACAACTTTACGTTCGACTGGTATTAGTTCTTGCGCTGAATGTGCGTAATAATGTGAACCATTACGCACAAGAAGGGGTACCAGTCGAACGTAAAGTCGTGCGTAAAGTCTTTCTTAAATTGGTGAAACACCTCCCAGGAAATACCACAGTCAGGGTGTGTTGCTCCAAATTCGCAATTGATCGCAAATCTGTTACAAATTGTAATGCACATTTTCCTTCGCACATGTGCTTTTCACAAGAGGTGCATGAAACATTGATATGAAGCGTTGCGATGAATTGCAATTTACAAACAACACCCCTACGAGTGATCATGAAATTGATTACTTTGTAATCAAAATTTAGTGTACAATTATACTCAATTACTAGTGTCTCATGAAGAACTTCAAATTATGATTTTTAATTTCCCGTTATTCTTTTTTACAGTGATGTATCATCAAAGAATGAAGCAGGCAGCGATCAAGCCAACCACAGTAGCAGTGATGAGGAAGATGATGAATCAAGAGATAACACGGTAGAAGAATTCCCTCCTTCAGAGAGGACAGCACCGAATCCCGTAGCCGGGCAGAACGGGGAGGAGATGAAGATGGATGTCGATTCAGAAAACAGTAAGTGGTTAATAGGTTTTTTTTATTTAGCAAAGGAAAGATACCTTCTTATCAGATGGTGATTGGGTAATGTATGTGATGCTTAGTTTAGAGAGAGTGATGATGAAGATGATGAATCAAGAGATAACACGGTGGAAGAATTCCCTCCTTCAGAGAGGACAGCTCCGAATCCCGTAGCCGGGCAGAACGGGGAGGAGACGAAGATGGATGTCGATTCAGAAAACAGTAAGTGATTAAAGGTTTTAATTTAGCCAAAGTAAAGATACCTTCTTATCAGATGGTGATTGGGTCATTTAGGTGATTCTTAGTTTAGAGAGAGAGTGATGAGGAAGATGGTGAATCAAGAGATAATACGGTAGAGGAGTTCCCTCCTTCAGAGAGGACAGCACCGAATCCCGTAGCCGGGCAGAATGGGGAGGAGATGAAGATGGATGTCGATTCAGAAAACAGTAAGTACATGTAATTAAAGGTTTTTAATGTAGCATAAAGGAGGATACCTTCTGATGATAGAGGTGGTGATGTTGATAATGATAATCTTGGTGGTCAGAGAATAATTTTTCTTAAAATGCATCGCAATTTGCTATGTTTTTCCGCATGATTAATGTGCAAAAGAAGATACGTTTAGCAACTTTCCCATTTAGAACTGTACAATTAAGTGTTCAAATTGTTTTTTTATCTTTTGAATGCTAATC
>BQKZ01010917.1:19281-33059 GCA_036244855.1 Temnopleurus reevesii | reverse complement strand
CGTGCGTGCGTCCGTCCGGACCTTGTTACCGCGATAAGGTCAAAACCGCTAGACGGATTTTGACCAAACTTGGCTCAAGTATGTATAAGCATATGAGGATGAACTGATTGGATTTTGGGTTCAATGGGTCAAAGGTCAAAGATCACAAGGCCCCAAAACTTGTAAAAAATCACCAAAAATAGCTTCCCTTGCAAAAATGTCCTGTGGTAATTAATGTCCCAATTTACCACAGGAACACTGTGGTATTGTGTGGTAAATTGGGACATACCACAGGACATTTTTGTAAGGGTTGTTACCGCAATAAGTTCAGAACTGCCAGACGGATTTTCACCAAACTTGGCTCAAGTATGTATAAGCATGTAAGGATGAAATGATTAAATTTTGGGTTCAATGGGTCAAAGGTCAAAGGTTACAGGGCCAAAAAACTTGTTAAAAATCAACCAAAATAGCTTGTTACCGCAATAAGTTCAGAACTGCTTGACAGATTTTGACCAAACTTGGCTCAAGTATGTTTAAGCATGTGAGAATGAACTGATTAGATTTTGGGTTCAATGGGTTAAAGGTCAAAGGTCACAGGGCCAAAAAGCTTGTAAAAAATCACCCAAAATAGCTTGTTACCGCAATAAGTTCAGAACTGCTTGACAGATTTTGACCAAACTGGGCTCAAGTATGTTTAAGCATGTGAGAATGAACTGATTAGATTTTGGATTCAGTGGGTCAGAGGTCAAAGGTCACAGGGCCAAAAACTTGTAAAGAATCACCCAAAATAGTTTGTTACCACAATAAGTTCGGAAACTGCATGTGAGGATGAATTGATTAGATTTTGGGTTCAGTGGGTCAAAGGTCAAAGGTCACGGGGCAGAAAAACGTGTACAAAATCACCCGATAAAGCTCATTATTGTTATAACTTTAAACAGAAAAATTCAACCAATTTCTTTCAAACTTACAGTGTGTACACAATGTAGCTCAATTATGTATAAGCATGTGAGGAAGAAGTGGTGAGATTTTTGGTTCACAGGGTCAAAGGTCGCAGTGCCTAAAATTTGCAAAATGTTTTTGATTTCTGATGGCATGGAACAAACAGGCCTACATATCTTTCTGATTGCGTGGTGGCGGAGGCATAAATTTCGACCGTGCGCGGTCGAGGATTCATCTAGTTTCTTTTTAAATTCTGCCTCGGTCGATTATAAAAAGCGAAAGTATTAAAGTACTTATACAAAAAAAATACAATGATCAAAATGATGAAAATTGACTTAATTCAAATTTTGCTACAATCAATTATGAAAAGTGAAAGTATTAAGAGAGGTTTTAAAATTTTATTATGTTCTTTCACAGTTTCAACAGCGTATAGCCACACCACGGCAACTGTTTCCAGCAGACAACCTGATACGGTCCCATCCGTGACAACCCAAGAATCTACAGTTAGTAGCCAGACAGCAATCCCGAGTTCTGGTGAGTCGGTTTGGTATAATCTGTACTATGAAATCAGTAGATTTGACTAAATCATTATCAAAATCCAACTAACATTCAATTAAGGCTTAGGCCCCTCTGACAGTGTGATTTTCTAAAATTCTTCTTCGTTCGCTGACATATTTAGAATTGTACATACGTTTTTGCATTTGTCGAGTAATTTAATTTGACTTTGGGGCTAAATGTTAGTTGATGGCTCCCAGCCCCCCCCTTTTTTTTTTCTTTTTAGATTCTGCGTCGGTCGATTATAAAAATCGCCGTATTAAAATACTTATAGACAGAAAAATACAATGATTAAACTGTGAAAATTTGTCATGTCTTAATGTAAATGATTGCTACAATCGATGATGAGAAGTGAAAGTATATAAAGACAGGTTTTACAGTTGTAGTCCGTTATTTGACAGTTTCAATATCGGATAGCCACACCATGGCAACTGTTTCCAGCAGAGAACCTGATACAGTCCCATCTGTGACAACCCAAGGATCTACAGTTAGTAGCCAGATCACAATCCCGGTTTCTGCTGAGTCTGTTTTGTCTAAATTGATAATATGAAATCAGTAGATATAAACAAATCCTTTCTTAAAGTCCAAACGACATTTGATTAAGGCTTACAGTGTAATGTTCCATGAATTTCATTTTTTCGATGACATGTTTAGAATAGTAGATACATTTTTCATTTGTCGACCGATGTAGCAGGACTTCCGGTCTTAATGTCACTTGATGGGTCATAGTTTGCTCCTTTTTTTAGATTTCTCGTCGATTGATTATATATAAAAAAAAATAACAAGGATTTGTTATTTTTTGCTCGTTGTATGTTTGTATTGTATCTTTTTTATGACAGAAGATAAAATAAAATCAATCAATCTATCAAAAAAAGTATATTGACAAAGGTTTTACAATTTATGTATGCTCCTTTGCAGGTTCGACAGCAAATACACACACCACAACTACTCCTTACGGACAAACGGCTACTACTCCATCCATTACAAGCCATGGATCTTTGACTGGTATCCATGCATCTACTCCAGTTTCTGGTGAGTCTGCTTGGTACAAGCTAAGAAAAGATCGGCAACCTGAGGGGCACAGAATGGCTGCCAACATGGAGAGCTCTCTATTCACTTCATAAAGCAGGATTTCACATTTTCCTCCTTTTCCAGGAAAGTAAACACAATCTTACTATTCTTTTGAAGTATAATATGGACATATTGATTTTGCATGCATTTTTAGGATATTAAGAGGAACGCAAATTCAATGGTCCTTTTTAATGCTATTCAAATCGGAACCGGCTTGCGATTGTTGTGTCCGCCCAGTCCGATTCTATCGTCTGTGGGCCACTTAACTTTTCGTAAATAGTTTATATCGTATTGGATGTATATTGTTGATTCCTCGTCTACTTCTCTTCAGAACGAACAAATTGTGAGATTCTGTTAACAAAGTGAATGGAGAGCTCTCCGTATCGGCAGCCATTTTGTGCCTGTAATTTGATATTAAATACGAGGTTGGGCTTTCTGAGTAAAGTTTCCAATATTCATTGGAAAACAGTAGTTTAACCTGCATCGTTCATCCTACTTGCTCGTTCAAACATTCCACTTCATAATAATAATCCCTCACTAAATATTGTTTCATCACATTGGCACACATGATGAAGGTTTAATATCTCATTCCACATCTGTATTCTAATCAAGTAACATACTTGAATTCAAAACATTTACAAAATCAAGTGCATTCCTTAACAGTTTCAAGTAATTCTCTGACTTGATGTCGGTTGATGGTTCACAGTTTCTCCTGTATTCATGTACATTTTGCTATAATTAATCGATTATGAGAAGTAAAAGTATCGAATCTCACCCAGGGCGCTAATTCCTTCCGCAAGAAATTTACCTGCAGTTTGTTGCACTCGACCCAGGTGAAAAATGGGTACCTGGCAGGAATTTATTCCTTGGAATGCTTGAGCGCCTAACTGGTTTGCTCGGCAATTATAGCCAGGGTAATAATAGGGTACCTAGTATCAAGCGCAGTAGAGTATATGCATATAGTGATTGCGCTATATAAATGGACCTATAAAAATTAGTTTTAAAATTGTAGTCCGTTCTTTGACAGTTTCAACAGCGTATAGTCACACCACGGCAACTGTTTCCAGCAGACAACCTGATACGGTTCCATATGTGACAACTCGAGGATCTACAGTTAGTAGCCAGACAACAATTCTGAGTTCTGGTGAGTCTGGTTTGTCTAAATTTCTACTATATAAAACCAATAGATTTGACCAGACCGTTATTACAATCCAACCGACATTTGAGGCTTAAAGTGTAATGTTCCAAAAGTTTTCGTTGTTAGCTGACATATTCCGGATAGTAGATAAGTTTTGCCATTTATCGACCAATACAATGTGACTTTGATGACTCCCGTTTCGTCCCCCTTTTTTAGAATTTGTTTCGTTCGATTATAAAAAGCTAACGTATTAAAACACTTCTACGAAGAATAATACAGTGATTAAATTGTAAAGATCTGTCATGTCTTAATGTAAATTATTGCTACAGTGGATAATGAGAAATGAACGTATTAAGATTAGTTTTAAAACTGAAGTCCGTTCTTTTTCAGTTTCAACAGCGGATAGCCACACCACGGCAACTGTTTCCAGCAGACAACCTGATACGGTCTCATCCGCGACAACAGTTAGTAGCCAGACAATAATTCCGAGTTATGGTGAGTCTGTTTTGTCTAAATGTCTACTATGAAACCAATAGATTTGACAAGACCGTTATTACAATCCAACTGACAATTTTAAGGCTTAAAGTGTGATGTTCCAACAGTTTTCTTTGTTAGCTGACCCATTTCGGACAGTAGATAAGTTCTGCCGATTGTCGACGAATACGATGTGACTTTGATCACTCCCGTTTCGTCCCCCCTTTTTAAGATTTTGCTTCGTTCAATTATAAAATGCGAATTTCATTTTATTTGATTTGATTTTATTCGTCATAATGTAAGAAAAATACCATGACAAGGATATCCCATGAAAGCCGAAAGGCTTATTTCCAATGGGGCCCTTAAAGAACGTATCAAATACTTGTAGACCGAAAAATACCATGATCAAACTGTGAAACTTTGTCATGTCTTAATTCAAATTTTACTACAATCGATTATAAGAAGTGAAAGTATCAAAATTAGTTTTAAAATTGTAGTATGTTCTTTGACAGTTTCAACAGCAGATAGCCACACCACGGCAACTGTTTCCAGCGGACAACCTGATACGGTCCCATCCGTGACAACTCAAGGATCTACAGTTAGTAGCCAGACTATAATTCCGATTTATGGTGAGTCTGTTCGGTATAATCTGTACTATGAAATTAAAAGATTTGACTAGATCATTATGAAAATTCAACTGATATTTAATTAAGGCTTACAGTGTGAGAATCTAAAATTATTCTTCGTTCGCTGACATTTTTAGAATTGTAGATAAGTTTTTGGATTTGTCGAGTAATTTAATTTGACTTCGGGGCTTAATGTTAGTTTGTGGCTCCCAGTCCACCCTCCCCCTTTTTTCTTTTTAGATTCTGCCTCGGTCGATTATAAAAACAAACGTATCAAAACACTTCTACGAAGAATAATGCAATGATCAAATTGTAAAGATTTGTCATGTTTTAGTGTAAATGTTTGCTACGATCGATTGTGAGAAGTGAAAGTATGAAAAGAGGTTTTAAAATTGTAGTCCGACCTTTGACAGTTTCAACAGCGTATAGCCACATCACAGCAACTGTTTTCAGCAGACAAACTGATACGGTCCCATCCATGACAACCCAAGGATCTACGGGTAGTAGCCAGACAATAATTCCGAGTCCTGGTGAGTCTGTTTTATCTAAATTTCTACTATGAAATCAGTAGATATGAACGAATCCTTTTTTTTTAGTCCAAACGATATAATTGAGGCTTAAAGACTTGGTCCTGGCCAGGAAAATCTTGAGTTGATTGAAAGCAGAAAGATCAGACGAGGACATTAAAAACGTTTGAAGAAAATCGCACCACAAATAGGAAAGTTATGAGTATTTCATATTACCCAATAGTTGTAATCAGTCAATTTGGCAACGTTTAGTCACGTGATTATGACGTATATCATGCACTTCTCTGCAAGTACTTTATCATTCTTATTGTTTTAAAACTATCATTTTTTAACCAGCTAACGCAAAAAAGAGGGTTTTTTTTCGTCGATATATACATGGGTACAAATAAATTTATTGATTCAACGTTTTGAATACTTCCAAAAATAAGTGTGACGGATTAAAAGGGATTTTGAAAAACATTAAGTTATGATAAGCTTACGGACAGGAAGTGTATGATCCACGTCATAGCAAGTGACCAAAAGTCACGTATTAAGTCCTACTGCGTATAGTAATTCATGAATTATCACTGTTCAGTCATATCATTGAAATATTTATAACTTTCTTATTTCTTGTCGGATTTACTTCAAACTTTTTTTGATCTGTTCATCTGATTTTCCTGCTTTTAATCAAACCCAGAGTATTGTAGCCCAGACCAAGTCTTTAAACTGTAATGTTCCAGAATTTGTTTTGTTAGCTGACATTTTTCGGATAGAAGATAAGTTTTGTCATTTATCGACCAATACGATGTCACTTTGATGACTTCCGTTTCGTCCCCCTTTTTAGATTTTGATTCGTTTGATTATAAAAAGCGAACGTTTTAAAACACTTCTACGAAGAATAATACAGTGATCAAATTGTAAAGATTTGTCATGTCTTAATATAAATTTTGCCACAATCGATTATGAAAAGTGAAAGTATTAAGAGAAATTAAAAGAAAAATGAAGTCTTTTCTTTGACAACTCAAGGATCTACAGTTAGTAGCCAGACAACAATCCTGAGTTCTGGTGAGTCGATTTTGTCTATATTTATACTCTGAAATTAGTAGATATAGAGGAATCCGTTATTAAAAGCCCACACGACATTTCATTAAGGCTTGCAGTGTAATGTTCCGAAAACATACTGTAACATTCTCGTAACTCTAGAATCTCCAGTCGGTAGCCAGACGACAACCCCGGTTTCAGGTGAGACAATTCAATATAAATATGTACTATGAAACCAATATATTTGACCAGACCGTTATTACAAACCAACCTGGCATTTAATTAAGGCTTACAGTGTAATGTTTACAAAAAATGACATGTACAACTAATAAGTCCAGAATCTCCAGCTAGTAGCTAGACCACAATGCCGGTTTCTAGTGAGTCGATCTGTTCAGTATAAATTTACTCTCTAAATTCAATATACTTGACCAGATCATTATAACAAACCAACCCGATATTAATATAAGGCTTATAGTTTGATGTTGCAAAAGTTTTCTTTGTTCGCTGACATGTTTGTGGTAGTAAATATAAGTTTTGGCATTTGCCGAGCGATACAATGTGACTTTCGGAGCTAATGTAATTTTTTTTACTCTCCTGTATATTGTTGGTTCCTTGCGATATAAATCTGTAATTACAATGTGGTGATTTGTTATGTGTATATGCTTATACGGTTCACAGCCAAAAGCTGTAAATATATATCAGTAGTGTAAGCTATTTCTCACAGGGGCCAACCATTTGAGCAAGCCTAGCTTCTTTTCTGACCTCTTTTTCATTTCTTTTGTTATAGTACTATCATTATATTACTCTGTATTTGTTTGAATCGTCAAAGGGATTGAAATAAAATGATTTGATATGATTCGATTTCATTTGAATTCATTGGTCACAGTTCGTCATATTTTATATACTGCTTCGATCGATTATCAAAAAGCAAAGATATGTTATGCAATTTAAATATGCTCTTTTCCAGTTTCAACATCCAATACACAGACCACAACTACTACTCCTTACGGACAACCTACTACGACTCTATCCACAACAAGCCAAGGATCTTCGACTGGTAGCCATGCATCTACTCCAATTTCTGGTGAGCCTGTTTGGTATAATCTAAACTATGAAATCCATAGATGCTACCAGATCGTTATAACAATCCGGCCCGACATTAATTTAAAGCTTACAATTTCATGTTCCAAAGTCTTTCTTTGTTCGTTGACGTGTTTGCGGTGGAAAATAAGTTTTGGTATATGTCGAGTGATGTAATATGACTTTCGGACTTGATGTCACAAGGTCCTTTGTTCCTTTTTGTTAGATTTCGCATCGATCGATTATTAAGAAAAACTCAAATAACAATAATCTGTTATTCTTGTTTTGCATTGTGTTGTCAATTGTTTATTTCTAAATGTTATATTTTCATAAATTTGCTCGTTGTATGTTTGTTTTGTCTTTTTATGACGGAAAATAAAATTAATCAATCAATCAACCAATCAAAAAAGTATATTTAGAAAGGTTATACATTTCAAGTATGCTCTTTTGCAGTTTCAACAGCCAATACACAGACCACAACTACTACTCCTTACGGACAGCCTACTACGACTCTATCCACAACCAGCCAAGCATCTTCGACTGGTAGCCATGCATCTACTCCGGTTTCTGGTGAGTCTCATGGGAATAAGTTAGTGATTATGATTTTCAGCATTTGTTTATCTGTTTAAAAACCTTGAAAGGAGCAGACTCCTCCAAGAATGTCAAATACACTCCGAAACAAGTGAGCCTTTAGTGCTGCTTCAAATCTGACCACGTCATCAATCTCGCGAAGAGATGGAGGGAGGAAGTTCCACTAGCGAGGCGAGATGGAGGAGAGAGCTCGATCTCCATATCCCTTCAGGTTCGTCATAGGTAATTGGAAAATAATACCAGATAACCGAAGACCAGGGGCCCGTAAAAAAAGAGCTACAGTCACTTTTGCGACGAATCACAAGTTTTACTACATGATTTCCCATAGACTTGCGATTGAGAATATAAATCGTTGATTTATTTTTTTTGTTACGGGGCCCAGGGCGGCATTCCACCAAGTTACAAAAGACTTTAAGAACGACTTTATTCACGACTGACATGCAGTTCTTGTACTAACTGATCGAGAATCTTGTGCGCATTAGACTCGTTAACGTAATCCATTCTTTTTTTTTCATGTCGTGTGTAACGTTAAGAACGACTTGGTGAAACACCGACCCGAATGACGATGTTTGATGAAAGGTTAAACATATTCTGATGACTGACCATTAATCGGCTTGAAACTGAAAAGAACAACTTTAAATTAAATTCTTCTATTGATGGGAAGATCAAAAAGCACTGGAGTGGTGTGGTCAAACGTCCTTAGCCATGTTAGCTGCATTCTATACCACTTGAAAAAAATTACTTGAATTGTTCAAAGCTGCAACAGTAACGCCAGCAAGCAGAATATTGAAAAAATCGAGTTTATTATTCATTTTCTAAATCAGTGGATTTAAATCAACCGGAATTACAAACCAAACCTTCATCCCAATGAAGCCTCCATGGTCACAAGATTGACTGCCTACTTTAAGCGTTTGCATACTCCAGCTTGATTATGATAACATATAGTTCGTATTTTCACGAATTTACGGGAGCCAGAGGTTATTGTTGCACGACATGAGTTACGAAATCCATTGGCACGTGTCCGTCTATAGAATAAACACGTTGTTGGAGAATATGCCCTTGAATTGTTGCTATGTCAGACTTTCTTTGTGTTCATGCCAGGGATGATCAGTTTCGGCTCTTCGCTCCACAGTCTGTTCAGGAGCTCACGTTTGATAAAAAGTATTAAACTCTCTGACTTAATGTGAGTTGATGACAAGTTTGTCACGTCTTAATGTATTTTTTCCTTATTTTGTCGATTATGAAAAGTGAAATTATTAACCTGAGGAAAGAATTTTAAAATTGTAGTCTTTTCTTTGACAGTTTCAATAGCAACTACCCATGCGACGACCACTGCTGATCCTGAGGAACAATCTTGTACAAGCCCGTTGATGACAACACAATAAATCTTCACAGCATCTCTTCAACAACCCCTTTTGCCCGTGATTCTTAGTAGTGCAATGTTATCTCAAAAAAATTAAGATTGTAATCATGAATTAACCACAATATCAACTTCAAGCAGACATATTTTATTCGAAATTTTGGAGAAATCTTGAAAGAGGAATATTAATTTTCATTAAAGTTTGTAAGGCCCCGGTCACAAAGAGGCTCGGGAGCAACACGATTCAGCACGACTCTCTGTTAATTCACAGTTAAGTTCCTCAGAACAAATTATCGTGTTACTTCCGGGGCCCTATGTGACCGGGGCTTAAACTTTTGTTTGTATGATTTTTGTTCCATTTAAGGATCAACATCTGACAGTTACCCGACAATCAACCCGGAATGCGAGCTCACTGATATGATCATGATGATGGATATGGAGGAAAGATCCTTTAAAAGAGGTCTAATATCACAACCTGGTGAGTTTCTATCAAATTCAACACACATACACACACACACACACACACACACACACATACACAAACACACCCAGCATTGCTTGTGATTCTTTTCTTACTTTTTCCCGTCCCATATAGATGGGGTATTTCTATTTCATTCAAAGAAGTTAGGGAATAATTGCAATAAATGTTTCACTTTACTCTGGACTTACTTTTACGATGTATTATAAAGCGGGAGAGACCATGTAATAAGGCAAATAACTCATTTAAAAATTAATTCACATAAAACACAGATCATACGTTCATCCCTTCCCCCGTCCCACCTCCCACCCCCAGTCCCTTCCTACTTTTTCCCTCTCTTCTTTATCGAGGTATTTTTTTATTGTTCATTTGTTACGAATATGTTCAGTTAAATATCTATTTCTTAGGACCAGCTTCTCACGAGCACTGCTTCCTGCTGGATCCAATTTCATTTTTTTTTTACTTATTATATTTTGATAACATATCCGCTCTTCTACGTTCACAATTATGTTGTTATTTGTTGCATCGATGAATACTGTACTATTTTTTGGAAAAAATGAAATAAAAAAGTAATCTTGAATCTTGAATGAATGCAAGACAGTCAGCTGCATCTTGGTAGCATTTATGGTCTATCCAGCGCAATAAAAGTTCCTATAAGATCCCAAACATTTTTTTTAGGCCGGGGGGGGGGGGGGGGGGTGTGAATGATTAATGAAATGGATGAACAGATGATGAATTCAATTTGTCCAGAGACTATGGAAAAGTAGAGTAAACAAGTTTCATTGAAGTCTTCGAAATGGTCATAATTTATGCACCCAAAAGAAAATATTTCCTCGATTGATTCGGGTTTTCCTGGGTTTTTTTTTTTTTTTTTTTACACTTTTGCAGAAGAAGAGGAAGGCATTTTCTTGTGTGTACATGATAGAGCTAGGCATCCACAACGCACTGCTGGTGCAATATTTGCCCAGGAAAAGCAATTGTCATGCAGATATGGCTCATTAATTTATTTGCCATTGGAGAAAACGGGATGAATTTGTTCGTAGCATTTTATTGAAAGCGGAAAACTCCTATACATCTAACACGATAATCCAGACTGGTTGATTCTGCCCACTGAGAGATTAAAGACTTGGTCTGGGCCAGGAAAATCTTGTGTTGATTAAAAGCATAAAAATTAGACACACAGATAAAATAAGTTTGAAGGAAATCGCAAATCAAATAAGAAAGTTATGAGTATTTAAATTATATAACCCAACAGCTGTAATCTGTCGAATTGGCAACGTTGGGTCACGTGATTATGCCGTATATCATGCACTTCTGTGTAAGCAGTATATCATTCTTAACATCGTTTTTCAACCAAGTAACGCAAAAAAAGGATTTTTTTCGTCGATATATACATGGGTACAAATACATTTATTGAATCGATGTTTTGAATATAAAAAAGTATCACTGTTCAGTCATATCATTGAAATATTCATAAGTTTCTTATTTCTTGTGGGATTTAATTCAATCAATTTATCTGTCCGTCTGATTTGTCTGATTTTAATAAAAGCAAGAGCTTTCTAGCACAGACCAAGTCTTTAACCCTAAAAAGCCCAAGCTATTTTGATGTTTTTGTGGCCCAAGGGTGCCCCCCCCCCCCCTCGAGAACTTCCAAAGTATTAGACGGATCGAACTGAAATTCAGCACATATGTAGAGCGAGTCGTAATCTAAAATTTCTGACCGTCGGAATTTATCAAGGTTGCTGTTTGAGGGCGCAATTCAATAAAATACATTAAAACTGGGTGAATTTTGTCATTTTTGACA
The DNA here is from genome assembly GCA_036244855.1 of Temnopleurus reevesii. Lineage (NCBI taxonomy): Eukaryota > Metazoa > Echinodermata > Echinoidea > Temnopleuroida > Temnopleuridae > Temnopleurus > Temnopleurus reevesii. Next base: position 21,417 of record BQKZ01010917.1, on the reverse strand, counting down.
TATGGTCTATTAAAAACAATATTGAGGATTGAAAAATGAGTAGAATGTGGTATTATCCACTTTTTAATATCTAAGGAATACATTCCATGACTTTATTAAACACATTAGATGCATTTAGAGGTCAAAATATGACGATAATTGCATCATGTCATATTTATCACAATATTGCTGATAGAGGGCGCCAGAGAGCTTTTCAAAATGTCATGTTATTCCTTAAATTTTTCACTTTTTAAGCTCCAATCTTCACCAATATGATTTTCAGGGCTTTCTGGAAGTGCCTGGGGTACTTTTTTTGCATTTAGTTGGAAAAAAAAAGTATTTTTGAATATGTTATTAAATATTTATGAAAGAAGTGACTAAAAAAAAAAAACAAACAAACGAAATTGTCGAAAAGCATGTTTACTGTTCAAGATGCACAGGAGAGAGCAAAAGCAAACTAAAAATCATAAATTGTGACCGCTTCCACGCCTTTTTTGGCAGATTTGAAGCTGAAGACTGAAATTATTCGAAAAACGGACAAACATGCCGTTTGTTTTGTGGTAGGCATGGCAACATGAAATACAGGATAATCATAAAGATGGTATCATAATGTCTGCAACAAAACTTTTGAAAAAGTCACCAAATTTGAGCGTAATCGGACCGAAAATGTAGGAGTGGTTCACGATTATGTGGTAGGGGGCCCCTTGTGCTTTTTTAGGTTTAAACGGTTATAAAATTACTGATGAGCTCTTATTAAATAAGAGCGAAACATTTGTGTCTGCAGATTCTTTATATATCTATTTGAATGACTAAAACCGGTAAAATAGTGTACAAAAATCGTGAGGAAACTTTGTCGTTGTTATTTTTCTTGAAACATTTCGTTTCAATTGTAATCAAACGAGATTCTAGTGTTCATACGAGTGTATTATTTCTTTTCGTGTTGCAGAGGAAGCGGTCCATATAACAGTGCTTGCTATAAATTACGTGCCGGTCCTCTCTGGAGTACCACCAAAATTCCAATGCTATCCAAGTTCACCTAATCAATATACTGATATGTCTGTTGGTCGGACTGACTCATCACTATCATCATTTGAACCTCTGAATGCTGAGTCTCACAGTAGACACAACGATTTAGTAAAAGTTGTAGGATTGGACACAGATGAATATAGGCTGTTCTTCTGTGAGGCTTCATATGATGAGAGACGACAGACTAGAGTTATCACATTTTTCCAGCGAGCTGACGGTATGTATTTCGATTGAATGTATTTAAAATTGAGATAAAAGAACAATTCATTTGCATAAGCACGCACACATATACACATAGGCAGCAATTTACACAGCTATTAAAGTAATTCCCTTCACAGTACTTCAAAAAGATCTGTAACTGTGCTCAACATTTAGGGGTGCAAAGTAGTACAAAACCGTGGACACATTTTAGATCAAGAAAAATTACTGCAATAAAAAACGCAAAAAGGCGCAGTTGTGGGGATCGAACCCGCGCCATGAAGAATTGATTCATTCGAAGGCTCAGGGTCTACAAGCGTGGTTTTTTCTCCATAGACCCCTGCGTTATTTGGGCTTTAAGATATAAACTCAGCTGTAGATTAGGTCGACAAGTGCTCGGCAGAAATGAGAAGGAAATTTCCTGGTATTTATCATTCTGCATTCAAAACTACCTATCTACCATCTCATTTTTTAGAAATTACCCCTAACATAGCAACATATCGTGAAGGAGGTAAATTTCACTGTGTCAAGTAGTTCCAGAAGTCGAAAATTATTGGGTCTTCCTTTTGATAAGGAAAGGATATATATTCATTTGCTGTATATAGTAAATACTGTATAAATTTACTAATTTACGCAGTTAAATACTCGCTCGTCAACAATAACTGAACTCCAACGGATTACTTAGGGGTCTACCCCCCCCCCCGCCCTCCACGGTAATTCGCCTATAATTACGCGTGTGTAATCTCAGACAAGTTACTGACTGACCTGCGCTCTATACCCGCTATTATTGCCGACGGATATTAGGACATAAAATCTTTTATATCCCTTACATAAAGATCGTTGCATTGACAGTGTACAGGTGAGAAAAATGAATAGATTTGCTAAGAGAGCAGTTTGCCATTGAATAGTACCATGAAATAGTACCATGGAATA
>BQKZ01010917.1:0-17304 GCA_036244855.1 Temnopleurus reevesii | reverse complement strand
GGTTATTGCCGAAATAACACAAAATAACTCGAAAGATCCCGAAACCGAAATGCCAAAACGAGCCCTAAAATCAGTTTTTTTGTTTTACATGATCGAATTTGATATAAAACAGTAAATTCAACATATTATCCACATAATAACCTTTTCGTAGATGTAAAATATGTTAGTAATCGTGATTTCCTTCGTGGTTCCTCTTTGATATTTTGCAGCCTGCCCAGCTGGTAAATGGGGCCCACCTATGTGCAACGGTGTATGTGACATGTGTTACAATGGAGGAATATGTGATGACAAGTCCGGTCTCTGCATCTGCCCTAACAACTTCAAAGGACCAAACTGCCTGGACAGTAAGTCCTTAGTTTGTGCAAGATGATTAACCATGATTAACAATAACCTTAAATCACATATTAGTGAAATTAGGGTCATATTCATTGTTATACTTCACCAGCCAATAGCCCGAATTTACTTAAAGATTCAAATGGAGGTTACATGTGTTACAATGGAGGAATATGTGATGACAAGTCCGGTATCTGCATATGCCCTAACAACTTTAAAGGACCAAACTGCCTACAGAGAAAGTCCTTTGTTTGTGCAAGTGGATTGACCCTGATCACTGTATAATAATAATAATAATAATAATGATAATGATAATAGTAATAATGATAATGTTAATGATAATAATAATTATGCAATTTATACAGCACACATATCCACTCTCACTGCTGAGTGCTCAAGGCGCTTTACATTATTATTACTCTTGCGTTAGCCCCGCAGCCACAAGCGCACTTGGCATTTCAAGGAATAAATATTCCTGCCAGGTACCCATTCACCTCACCTGGGTTGAGTGCAGCACAATGTGGATGAATTTCTTGCTAAAGTAAATTGACACCATGGGTGGAATTCGAACCTACGACCCTCTGGTGGAAAGGCGAGAGTCACGACCACTACACCACGGCGCCTCCACATATAATCACATGATTAGTGAAGTAGGGTCAGAATTATGGTTCTTCAGCCAATAGGCCGATTTACTTATAGATTCAAATTGATGCATGTTTCTTGTCGACGAACCTATATAGTTACGTGTTATTCCATAAAACGGCTTCTAAAAACTGAACTTCAGTACTTGAATCTAATTTGCATACATGACTTGTTGTAATGTCAGGGGAAGCCTTGGGCAATCCGCATATATTGATAAACCCGCCTATTCCAAAATAGCTTTAATTGAAATTCTACAGCTACCTGAAAGAGACATGTACCGAACCTCATTTATCAAGGGATGTCATTATATAATGAAATAAAGCAATCCCTAAGCCTAAACACCTTTAAAATTAAACTTAAAAAATATCTCATTGACCAATTCACCTTGCAATCAACCCCCTCACTGTCCTAATTGCCTTCTTACTTACTTTATACTTACATTATTCTAATGAACACCTTTCCGCCGTTTCGCCAAACATCCTGTGGAGCTGCGCCTGCCCTCTATCTTCACTCCTTCCTGTCCTCTTCTCATACCATCCTTATAACTTGTAAAGTTACAGACCCTTCTCCTTAATCCTCCTATTTTCTCATTTTTCTAATTTTATTATGTATTTTGTCACAATTACTTATACTGCTTATTGTGTTTTCACAAATTGTAACCCTTAGTAATCTTAATGTAAGAAGGGGCATGCGTTCTACAAGCCTCGCTTTTCGGCATGCCCCTCCATCTCTCTATCACCTGCTTTTCAAACATTATGTATCATGACCTGTCTTTGTAAATATTTTTGTTTTGCTTGCAAATGATTATAATTTGTTGTTGAAATTGTGAAAATGATATTGAAATGGAAATAAAATAAATCAAATCAAATCAATAAATCAAATCTCCTTTTTTACCTTTACCATAAGAGGTTAAAACGATGTAGGTATTTAAAACTCGCAACAATGTCCCGTTTTCTCCTTATGACTTGATACTTGATACTTGATACTTGATCCAATAATCCCTTGATGCAGCTCACATACAAATATACTGGGATGAAGAAACTTGCTGTGTGCAATAAAAGGGTGCCATTGTGTATAAACAAGTTGCTCACATATAGTACAGTAAAATTGTGATGGTGCTCTGGTGCGAGTAAAAACATGACGTTATGAATTAAAAGGAATGAATGAATGAATGAAAATAATCTCATACTAAGTCAAGTAAGGTTGAGGATTCAGAGGGGCAAATAAGTCTGTTTTACTTTATGCCCAACATCAAGGTAAATCAAGTTAAATACCAATATCATTACTCCTAATAATGAGAATATTACTAATGATAACAACATCAATAATAATAACAACGGTAGAAACAAAATAGTAATGATAATGGTAGTGATGATGATGATGATAATAATAATAATGATAATGATAATAAGAACAAGTCCTGCTTAAATTAGATTAGCACAGGCATGAGTCATACATAGCTATAGTTTATCTCTTTCAAGCCCAAGTGAAGTGTTGGTAAAAGCAAATACTTCTGTCCCCAAATTTTTTCTTCAAATCTAAATGAAATTGATATAATATCATGAACCTATTGCACCAAAGATTGTATGAAAGATAAATGAGTTTTGGTAAAGCTGTAAACTAAAAAGTGCTAAATATCTCAGGCTTTTCTGTCCCCAAATTTTTCTTATTATCGGGTACCCCGAGATTTAATCTATATTTTCGTTCTTGATAAAGGAATGCACAGCATTCGATTAAATTATTACAATTCAATTCTGTGTATACCTTTTTATCCTTCTTTTGTAAAAACTAAGAAATAACTTCGCACATGCCGGATATTAAACAAAATATTGTTATTACCAAAAGAGGACATTAAATATGACTTTACGGTCAAATTCAGATTCTTTGAAGGCCTGGTGAAATTCTGTGATCATTCATGTATAGCCATTGTAATCGAAAATATTATGTGATCATAATCTTTGCAGGTATAATACACATAGAGGATAAAAAAAGAATGTGTTCGCTTTATAATGGGCTCACTTTTCATGATGTATAGTGGTGCAAGAGACATTATACGACCAGAGAAATCACTCATGTGTGAAAAGGAGTACAGTCTAATTTAGATAACATCTAACACACTAGGATTTCTTTCTACTAATACATTCAAAACTATGCCAGTTTCTTGCCAATGAGCGTCGTCACATGGTATTCATTTATTCATAACTGGACTAAGCTGCTGGGAATCCAGTTTGCATAAATTGCTCGTTGCTTTGTCAGGCAAGCATACCATTGAAATAACAAACTTTGTGTAAAGAGCATGCATACAATTTGTATATTAGTAAATTATTCAGGACCTAAATTATTCCCTATTATATCCCTTACACTAAGATCGTTGCATTGACAGTGTACAGACGAGAAAAATGAATAGATTTGCTAAGAAAGCCGTTTGCCATGGAATAGTACCATGGAATAGTATTTTTTTTGTGCGCATGCGTCACATTCGGCTAAAAGAGATCTGCCCGCGCGCGAGAGGGCGACCCTGCTTCCCAGCTACACGGTACAGGAAACTTCTGGCGGCCTTCGTGTTCAGATTTTTAAAAAAGAACCAGTTTGTATAAATCATCCTATGGTCTCAAAATGTGTGTAAGATATATATGTCATGATAAACATCCCGTAAAATTCACATTTCTGGATCTTTACCAAGACGATGTTTGTGCTTTAAAATATCTCTTTCGACAGAAATCGTTGGTATTTTTGTGCGCGCTTATCTTTCAATAGATTGTCCCAATCTCCATAATTATTTACGAATAATGTTAAACACAATATAATCTATTTCTGAAAAATTAAGTCGAACGTCAATTCAATGCTCCTCTGTAGTGCTATTCAAACGGATCCGGCTTGTTATTGATGTGTCCACACAGTTCAATACACGGCGTACGGCTCTATTGTCCATGACACACTTTATTTTGCGAAAATTGTTTATATCGTGTTGTAATTTTTCATATGAATTGATATATCCTTATTCACTTTTAGTTTGCAGAGAGAAAGGTGGAAATCGGTTTGGAATGGATTGTGGATTCCAATGTACATATGTAGGCGATCCCCCTGACAAATGCCATAATGGCAGACTATTTTGCCTCCCCGATCCCTATGGATGCTCGTGTGATGTGGGTGTCAAAGGATATGCCTGTAACGAAAGTAAGTATGCCTGATCAAGTGCTTGATCAGATTGAAGGGGAACTTCACCAAGACATCGATAACACGATATAAACTCTTTCCGAAAAGTTGACTAGAACGCAGACAATATATCCGTAATATTCAACTGTGCGGACACAACAATGACAAGCCGGTACTGAGTTCAGTAGCATTACAAAGGAGCATTGAAATTGCGTTCGACTTAATTTTTCGAGAATACTTTATATCGTGTCCGATGATTTTTCAGTGCTGGGTAGAAAAAAATACAATGATCAAACTGAAAATTTTAGCAAAATCGGACAATCCATTCAAAAGTTATGAATTTCCAAAGATGTCCACCTTAAATTGACAACATACACAAACAAATGCTAACATGGAGAACTCTCCATTCACTTTGTACACAGCACTTCACAGTTTGTTCCTTTTGTAGAAAAGGAGATAAGGAATCAACAAGATTTATCCAAAATGTATACAGAATCATTATTTTCATATCCTATATGAAGAGAGAAGTCTACATTTCTAGAAAAAAAAGAAGAAAATGCAAAATTCTATGTACAAAAAATAGAGAGTTCTCCATGTTCGAAGCGCTTTTGTGCAGACAGGTTGCCAATTTGAGGAGCCCATGAGAGGGGTATACATGAAAACGTTGAAAATTCATAACTTTTGAACGGATTATCGGATATTGCTCAAATTTTCATAGTTTGTTCAAGTTTTTTTTTCTCTCCCCACTCAGAGCACATCAATGTAAGGTTCAATTTCCCTTGTTAAAGGAAAGGATGTAGTTTAGAGGCGCGTATCATTCCATTCTGAATATTTACGCCAGAAGAAGAAGAGAGAAAGAGGATCGCCATCTTAACGTCTCCATCCGAAAGACTATGCGACCAGGCTTCGAACCCACAGGCAGGAACTAACCCAAGTCTATGACTGTCCCAAACAGCTTGATTTCAGGCGCACGCCACGACGCCTCAGTCGTAATAATGATAATGATAATAGGTCCATTTATATAGCGCAATCACTATGCGCGTATACCTTACTGTGCTTGATATTATCGTATTATTACCCTGGCAATAACTTCCGAGCAAACCATTCAGGCGCTGAAGTATTTCTTTAAAAAAAGTCCTTCCAGGTACCTTCCATAAAATGCACCTTTAATCTTACGAAAAGGCGCGTATAAATGCAAATTATTAATATTATTAATTTTCACTGAGGTTGAGTGCAACACACGGTGGATAAATTTCTTGCTGAAGGAAATTAAAGCCATGGGCGGGATTTGCATCGTTGACCTTCTAGATTAAATAAGAGAGTTAGAACCACTACACCAAGACGCTTCCACAACACTGATTCAGACTAAATAAAATCTTATTTTCAATAAAATAAAACGACTGGACCCCTCAGAAGAACAGCCTTATGGCTGAGGAGGGTGTTCCAGCCCATGTGTGGAAAATAAATAAATAAATAAAAATAAAAATAAAAAAAAATGTCAATAGTGATGAGGTTTTGTAGCATGCATTCAGAAGGTTTTGGTGTACCTAATATTCTCATTAAATAGAATCCCAAAATTCAAAGTTTGACTGGGAATGAGTACGGTTAAGTCACCGCGATGAAAGACATGATCTCCTCCAAACACGATTAAATATATTTCCCAGTTATGTTGGTAACCAACATCTTTTTTTTTTTTAGCCATTTGGGCTTGGTGAATATATATATATATATATATATATAGTGTGTGAGCATCTAATCGGGGATAAAATAACCACTTTACAATCGAATTAAAATCTCATTTCACTTTTTGTATTTTCACCAAGCCCTCTAGAGCCATGAAAAAGATGTGGGTTACCGATGTATGTGGGACACCAGAAATGTCATAAATTTGATTGACCCCTCATTTATGGAATTACCCATATATAGTTTTGGAGAGTTATTATGTGCATAGTGCACTCTCAGCTCGATTACAAAACCAACATCTTACTGTAATGTGTTTTGTCATGAGTGACGTCCAATATTTTTTTATGATAATGGCAATGATAATATTCAGCGCATAACACATAGCCATGGCATGTACATGTGTGCTTACAGAGCAGAAAAAGAAATAACAGAATGGATAATATGTAGATCTGCTTTAAAAAGCAAGAAAACAACGTACACCTGATATTGTGCGCTGGGTTCATGTACATGCACCAAAATGAGGAGTCCTCTATACAATACACTCCAAGTTTATGCGTCTACTTGGAATATGATAATTCTAACTTGAAATAAATAGTTTGAAATCCGACTGATCAAAAACGGATCTAAAAGCAGGACGAGCGTACACGGGCTACATTAAATTGTGAGCTACATGCTACAGAAATAAATAAAAAAAGTATTTTCATAATAAAATTAATGGATCACTAAATAACGAAATGATAGTAGTAATATTAAGAGTAATGATGCTGCTGATAATAATAATAACAAAAATATCTATAATGATTATGATAATAAACAGTGTAATTTTAATGTGCCAAATTCTACGTGAAAATTATGCTCAAGTAAAGGAGAATTCATGGAAATCGAAAAATGAATAGTGGATAACGTTTAGTCGTACGACCTTTAGGCCGTGAGTATGATTTAATCATTTAACACATCGCAGGACCATGAACCGACCTGTTATATTCGACGCTAAATGTCTTCCCTTGTGGTAGGCTTGATGATTTGTAAATGATTATTTGTATTAAATCCATCTGAAAATCTGCATCTTGGGGCATCTTTAAGATTGGCGAGATTCGACAACTGCTCGATAAAACCTCTCCTGAAAGACTTGTTCACGCCTCTGTTTCCTCTCATTTGGACTATTGCAATCCCCTCCTTGCTGGCCTTCCCATTTCTCATTTATCCCCCCTTCAGCGCATTCTAAACTCTGCGGTCAAAGAAATATGATCATATCACCCCTGTTCTCGACTCACTCCACGGGTTACCAGTCCGTTCACTCACCATGCTCACGCATTATTTTCAAAATTCTCCCTCTTTCATTTAGAGATACACATAATTTTGCTCCAACATATCTCCAAGATCTTGTTTCCCTCCATTCTCCTACTTCCACAAGATCCCTCCGCCCATTGTCCTTACAATTCGCTCTCGGCCCACGTACGAAAACCCGATATGGGGACCGTGCCTTCTCCTCCATTGCCCCTACCCTGAGAAATAAGCTTCCACCTCAGGTCCAAAATGCTGAATCTGTTGACTCATTTAAATCCCTTCTCTAGACCCATCTATGCAAACATTTAAAATGTTATGTTATAGTACATTTTCGGAGGCGCACACCAAGTTAGATTATGATTAAGTATTTTTCTCTTTTTGGATTAATTATAGTATTGGATTTTTTAACCGGTATCATTAGACAGACTACATGTGCGCTTTGAAACACCCGTATAAAGTACCTTATAAGTGTAATTAGTGTTATTGTCACTATTATCATTATTATTAGTATTATTATTATTATTATTATTATTATTATTATTATTATAATTATCAATATTATTATTATTATTATTATTATTATTATTATCATTATCATTATTCCGTTATCTATCTGTCCGTAAAATGTCGTTATTTCATTACTTTTTTTGCCTTTGAAGCATGTGCTGAAGGAGAGTATGGACCGGGATGTTCCCAGACATGTCACTGTGCAAACGAAGATGTATGTGACTCTTACACTGGGATCTGTCCAAATGAATGCGAAGCAGGCTGGAAAGGACAAAACTGTCAAAGTAAGCAATGTGATTATGTGGCGTATGACACGTAGGTCCCAAAGCTTTCGAATGGATCGGATGATGAAAAGAATGGTCTACCCCAAAATGATATTTTTTTTAACAGAAGCAGGAACAATTGGTGAGTAAAATAAAAAAAGTTTGAAGAAAATCGGATAAGAAGTAAAAAGGTTATGAATTTTAAAGGATTTGAAAAAATGGGCAAATCAGTGGAAATTTTCAGAGATGTTGTCAATTTGATGACATATGGGTGCGCAACTAACTAGAGTTTTCATGATAAATATGGTGCAAACTTCATTATTTTTTATGAAAGCTGCAAAGTTTGTATCGATGTAAACATGCAAATAGTGGATCTACATATCTATCATAAAGATATCCTATGGTTAAGGTTTGGAGGAAATCATATTTTTTGGGGAAAAGTAAAATTTTATAGCATTAATAAGAATGTAATACTAGATGGTAAGTTTTGCACCTGTGACATCATCAGTTGCCAATTTGTCTAAATATTGAAACATTCATAACTCTCTTATTATTTGTCGGATTTACCTCAAACATTTGTTGTTCTTCTTCATCTTTTTCTTCTTCTCTTGTTGAAGAAATATAATTTTGGGGTATAGTCTTCTTTTAAAAGGGAACCAAACTGTGAAAATTTGAGCAAAATCGGACAATTCGTACAATATTTACGAATATTTAAAGTCACAGAGATATGACGGTCCCTACCGCTGATGGGACATCAAACAAATTGCGAGAGCTTTAATGAACCTTGTATTACATATTGTCGAACACCCCTGTTAAATCAAAAGCCGTAATTTTATGGAATTAGGGTTGTGTCCGTTAGGATATTTAGAAGCCGCTAACTATTTGAGCACAAGGGGGATGGGGTTATGGGTTGGAGAATATTTCAACCTCGTGATGGAAGCATCATGGTATTGTGATTCTGACTCTTGCCTTTCAACTCGGGGTCGTAATGTTAATTTTTTTCTTCAGCAAAAAATGTATCCATATTGTTCTGCACTCGACCCAGGTGAGATGAATGGGTACCAGTGGGAAGATATTCCTTGAATCCAGTGAGCGCCAAGTATTAGCCATGTTATAGCCGGGTAATAATGCACCAAGCGCTAATAAACGCTTCGTATTAAGCGTTATATAAATGTTTTGTACTATCATTATTATTATCATTATTATTATTATTACTGTTATTATTATTATCATTATCATTAAATATATATGCACACATATTATCAGAGGTAGATGTTTGTGTTCGTATTCAGTATGTTAAATCAAATATCAAGCTAGCCGAAAATTCCTGTGCATGATTCAAGCCAAGAAGCACGTTGGGTCAGGAGAAATGCAGATTCTAAATGATTTTTTGGAGAGTGCTCTATCCTCTCGATCACCTTTCTTTATCTTGCTGCAAGCCGAAAGAGGGCGCGGCCCGAAAATTCACGGGGCGAGGATTCACGGACCTGAGATTATCGCGTTGTGTATGAATATATGATAACGCCATCTATCGGTCACTGTCGTTCTGAAAAGACCACTGGTTTACTGAGATATTTATTAAAAAAAAAACGTTCAGAATCTGAACTAGGTCAAATGAAGAAAGTCTGTAAAGACCGACCAATGCGGGATATGCAATGTATTGATTAAAAAACAGTCATTTGATTTATGGCAGTAAATCCTGTTTTTATAATGATAATGATACACAACATTTATATAGCGCTTAATACGAAGTGTTTGATATTGATTGATTGATATATTTATTTATTCTGTTTCTTTCATTTTATACATAACAAACAAAACAATTAAATGAACATGGATATATATTAATACATTTTACCAGAAAAAAAAGAAAATGAATGTTCAGGCCATAAAATTATACTTAATATAAAGCTTGCAGATTTGCAAAAAAATAAAACGAAAACAGAAAAGGACATGTTGAAAAGCAAGCTTGTATGATACATGTCCTCAGTTACAAAAATACACTGCAATGGTGTCTTTACATGTAGTGCTACAATACTATTTTGCGGCAAATTTGTAAGTGCTCAGTGCATTATTATCCGGCTATAGCATGGCTACCATTCGGTGCTCACTGCAGTCAAGGAATTTCTTCCTACCGATACCCATTCACTCCACCTGCGTTGAGTGCAGCACAATGCGGATACATTTCTTGCTGAAGGAAATTGACGCCATGGGTAGGATTTAATAATAATAATGATAATAATAATATATATTATTTACCCAGGGTAGCCACATTCAGCTGTAAGGTAGCTGTTCTTCCAGCGGGCCCTGCATAACATAACGTTATTACCCTTCTCTTTTTTTAAATGCCGAGCGCCTGGAAAGAAGGCAGACTGTCCCATTTTTATAAGTCTTTAGTATGACTCGGCCGGTGATCGAACCCATGACCTTCCGTTCATGGGGCAGACGCTCTACCACTGAGCCACACATGACCGGATTCTAACCTACGACCCTAGGGTTGAAAATCGAGGGTGAGAACCACTACACCACGACGCCTTTATTAGAGAGTACGTCTACTTGCTTTTAAAACCAATCGCATTTTCTGCAATTTTCAAAACGTCTTCTCTAAAATTTGATTATTTTCTACATATCCTATGCAGTTCCTGAAGATTGTGAGAGAGGCTACTTTGGATGTCAATGTGTTGCTAAATGTCACTGCGCGAATGATGCACATTGTGATCGTGAGACAGGACAGTGTCCAGACCAGTCATGTGCCGACGGATATGCAGTTCTTGACTACTTTGGACAACATAACTGCATGGGTACGTGTATGCGTACGAGCTGCTAAAAATAGGTTACTTACATCATTGAAATTTACCTGATCATATCGTGTTTTATGCCTCTCTATTGTATATACACGAGGAAAGTTAAATAATCCGTTGATTGAAGTGTATTTTCGCTCCTCGCCTCGCTCGCTTTTAAAGTGCAGTACCAATCTTCTAGATTCAGGCTTTGTTTTTTTTTAATTGATGAACAAATGGTGATGATAATAATAATTGAAATAGCATGTCCATATTTATAATATAGGCAAACGAAACGTTTTTTCTGATATTTAAGTGTAAAAATGGAGCAAGTATTGGCATAATCATTTTCCTCACTCCCTTCTACCAGATCATATTATTTTTATAATGCCTTTATATTTAGAAAGCATTTAGAAAGACAATGGGGAAAATGTCCTAGATTGACGGATTTACAGAGGCCTTAAACATACGAACATCACTGTTGAAATCCTTTCTAGAAAGGTACTGAATGAATGGTCGAACCGTATTTGCTCACTGATCATCTCCCCAACCTGCCAACCACGATCATGGATCGACACCATGGAATAAAATTTTGTCAAAATACTGAATTTCAATCTTCATCTATTCATGTTCATACTCGCACACAAAAACAGAATATGGTGCTGATTATCTGCCATTAAGGTCAATCCTAATTCTATACGTCTTACCCGGAACACGATATAAACTATTTCCGAAAAGTTAAGTGGGTCACAGACAATAGAATCGTACGCCGTGTATTCAACTGTGCGGACACAACAATCGCAAACCGGTTCCGATTTGAATAGGACCATTGAATTTGCGTTCGAATTGATTTTTAGAAAATAGTTTTATCGTGTTTTTATCGTTGTTTTTTTTTTCTTTCAGCTTTGCGCCATGATTGTTCCGAAGTACAGATGCTGGGAGTGCACACCAGTGGCGTGTATCGCATTTACCCTAATGGTTACACTGAACCTATCTTCGTTTATTGTGATATGGAAACAGATGGAGGAGGATGGACGGTACGAAATATCAGAAAATGATAACATTTTGTGTCTTAAAAGGAACCAAACCCCGTATTCTGTGACGCTGATGAGGACCCGGCCTTGCGATCGGCGACATTGACAGAATCTGTGACGTCATGTCGAACAACTCCCTGTTCACCCCGTACATAGAATGGTCAAAAAATGAATTATTCTAAAATTTAGAGTACGGGTTCAACATGATTCTTCTTCAAATACATGCAGAATCGGAAAAGATATACTCAAGTTAAAAAACAGCATTTTGTTGAATTTTCACAAAAAGAAAGAGAATATGAAACTTTGTACACAGAGTAAGTGGTAGTTATCTGACATGACGTCACAGATTCCGTCAGTTTTGCCGATCGCACGGATCCCCATCAGCTCAGTGATCTTCAAATCTCTGTGACATTTGAACTGGTTTGCCAATTTTGCTCAAATTTGAAAAGTCTTTTTTTTTCATCTCATGTTTATTCAATCAATGATCTAAGGATAGCGCGACAACCCCAGTGGTGGAGGTGGTGTTGAGGTGGTGTTGAAAATTAACTGCAAATCAACTGAAAATTTGCCCATTTTAACGCACATTTTCATTCGCACACGGTATGCGCATTTAACAAGACGTACATGAAACAATGATTTTGATTGGCACGTTTAGATCAACTGCAACTTGCGACCAATTGAAACTTTTGAACAACACCCCCTAAGATATACACTACGCAACATATGTTAGGGGTCACTATCATATTGTTTAGCTGCAGAATGGTCGCACATTTTAGGACGTGAGCAAATCCAGTATAATGACCCATTGACTGCAACCGGACTACGTAATTCTCGCTACCAACAAAAAAAGAAGAAGAAGGGAAAAGAAAACTAAGAACCGAAGATGGCGCTGTGCAGTTTTCACTTTTTGTACTTTTATAGTTGTGTGCTTTTCTACGGTTTTTCTGTTATAGTGCCCCTGTGGATACAGGGCTGTGATCACTGACTGGGCAACCCTTCTGAGATAAAACAAATAAATAAACATAGAAATTCACTGCATTCAGGTCACGTGAGTTTGGATGCTCACTTCCAGTTACGAACATTTGCGCATGTGTAGATATTCCACTTTGCCAGGTTTTAGATAAAAAAAATCAGTTATACTTCAAATCTTTTCTTATATTAATTATCATTTCATCATTGTGTGTTTCTTTGATGCATTACTAAGTACCTCGGATGATGTTTCAGAATTTTTCCACAATTTTTCCACAATGATAGACATTACAAATTGCATTAGCTTCTCAGACTGGAAGTTACCTTCCCAAACTTAACATATCGATATCAAAGATATCCTGGAATATCGTTTGAAATCGCCTATTGTCGGTGGCTAGAATGGTTAATGCCCCATAATGAAATAAGGAATGAAATTGACGCCATCCTTCCAAGTTGGTCGAACGTCTTATACTTAATCAAGATATAAAAAGAATATCTTTAATCCTATCAACCTCGTCCTTTTTTAGTCCCCCACTTATATTTCACTGATGTTTTATCAGTTGGTTCTTTTCACTGCAGTCCTACATGCTTTTCACCAATTCTAGCCACTCCTTCTTTATCACTTCGTATCTAGGTTTTCCAGCGTCGAGAGGATGGCTCGGTTGAATTTAATCTCGACTGGTCTGATTACAAAAACGGCTTTGGAAACGTTTCCTCTGAACACTGGCTCGGTAATGAAATAATCCACCTGTTGACGTCGCAGAAGACGTACGAACTACGAGTCGACCTTGAGAAATTTGGGGGAGAAACCCGCAATGCAATTTACCATCCTTTCAGGATTCTGAGTGAGGCGGAGAACTACACATTGGAAATTGGCGCACACTCTGGGAATGCAGGTAAAATATCTCTTTTTTCAATGAGCTATTGTGCTACCAAGGGCTTCTGAGGCCAAAAATAATTTGCTTGTCGGTAGTATACCAGTCCCCATAGACATTCCATAATGTTAAAAAAATTATTTGTTAATATATTCTTTTTTTTTTCTCAAAGAATTGAATGATTCTCATAATAAATCAAACGACGACTTGTATGGAGATCAATTCACATGGTGAAACAATTGTACGGACACGTTAAATTCTAACAAAAATATAAAACGCATGGTTCCTAAGTCGGACGTACGTACATTATCTCGATCGCGAACAAGCCGTTTATTTCCTTCTAACTTTTCATTTTTCTACTTCTAACAAATGACCTTTCATAGCTAGGGAGCCCAGTGCACTTTGATCAAACGAACGAGGTACCAATGTCTGGCCATTGGAACATATAGGAATAAATCCAGTATATGCGGATCCGGGCGTCTGCCGGGCCCTGTCTGCTGCTTGTGGTCTTTTTGTCGCTTGCAGAGCCTAAACAGGTGCCTGTTTGGTTGAAAGTAAGATTTACAGTGGAATTTGACATTTCCACAATTTCTATTGTATCAAATGTGCATATTTAGGTAATAGCGTTCCTTAACACACAAGGTAATTGATAATTGAATAATTCTTGCCTTATCCCAACATGGATAAACACTGATTGACAGTGCTTTTACCGAGAAGCTGAGAAAAAAATCTCAGGCATTCTCGGGTAGGAATCGAACCCACGATCTCCTGATGACTAGACAGGTGTCTTACCACTAGACCACCGAGAGNATATAAAAGTAATATACAATGACTCGATTCTCGGTACTGGTTAAAACTATTCGCACTCATGAACATCAGATAGTATCATTCTCCCTCGGGCCGTTGGCCCTCGGGAGTATGTTACTATCCGATGATCATTCGTGCGAATAGTTTTAACCAGAACCTCGAGAGTCAATGTATATTTCTATACTATTAGCCTCCAGCAGATGATTTGTATGCCGTGTTCATTGTTCCTTGATCGCAAGTTGGTATAGTCTTATGCCAAAATGTTCCAGATTGTCCGCAAACGTATAGCTCCATTAATGAATGATAATAACAATTATGATGGTGGTTGCCTTTATAGCGCACAGGTCCAACATGTCGGTGTTCACTATTACCCGGCTTTAGCTGACAAACATTACAGAGCTCCGCATTACAAGGAATTTCTTCCTGCCTTCCCATTTACCTCACCTGGGTCGAGAGCAGCACTTTGTAGATATGTTTCCACAACAAATATGATATTAAATATATTTAGAAGCTTAAACAATTACTTTAAGATGCATCAACAACATAATGTAATTTTATAAGACAGTATATCCACTTAATTGAGACTATTATTTAAGGAAAGGTACAATTTTGCACCCTTTGAAATTGATCATTGTCATTATATCAATGGATGCAATATTGAATCTTCCGCAAAGGTTTGCATCCCTCGGGTATCATCTTTCTTAATGTGCGGTGTCATTATTACTTTTTAATTAATGAAATGGATGTATGAGCAAGTTGTACTGGAGCTTAATATCTTGATCATCTATTAGGTTTAAAATGCATTGATTTCGTTTTCCTATAGGTTAACTTCTTTCCCTCTCTCTCTTTAATTCTTTTTACTTACATTTTCTTCAACATAGCTAAGTTCATTCCAAGCGATGGCCGATTTACGAAAACCGTTAACATGAATGATACTGGAGTGACGATCAATATGAACGTTCCAGACCAGTACGATTCAAATGCCGAAAGTGAGTGGATCAAAGATGGCGGGGATGCCATTACGTCATGGAATGGAAAGAGACAAATCACTTTTACTAATCCAATTAATATATCGGATGGAGGAATCTACGAAGTTTACTTTACAGGCGAGAGGGAAGAATCCAGAGGAGGTCTGTTCAGACTGATTGTTAGAGGTACGTGTTTAAAAAAATCATAACACCTTTATAAACATTGTATCAGAATAACGTTTGGCACTATCTGTTAGCCTCATTCATGACATGATCCCAATTCAGCTGTCCATTTGTTTGTTAATCTAAGAATTGAAAGATAACATAATTTTTATAATAATTCGTCTTATTCACCCAGGGTAGCCGCTTCAGTTTTTCAAACGGTTCTCCCAGCAGGCCCTGCAATAACACAGAGCTATTATTACCCTGGTTTATTGGATTCTGACACGTATGCATACAACGCATGCCAATTTGCCACTCCCTGGGTAGCATTCCAGCAAGATGCTGTACTCAATTCTGCACCCAATCACACCTGGGTCAAGTGCAGCAAAGTGCGGGTAAATTTCTTGCTGAAAGAAATTTAATGCCCTGGGTGAGATTCGAACCACCGACCCTCTAGTTAAGAGGCGAGAGTCCGAACCACTGCACCTCGACAGTCCCACACATAGACCCCTCACTAAACTATTATTCTCTCTTTACAGCGTGTCCGGCAGGTAAATGGGACCCACCTGAGTGCAACGGTGTATGTGACATGTGTTATAATGGAGGAATATGTGATGACAAGTCGGGTCTATGCATCTGCCCAAACAACTTTAAAGGACCTAACTGCCTACATAGTAAGTACTTTGTTTGTGCAAAATTATTAACCATGGTCCTTAAATCACATATTAGTGAAATTAGGGTCATATTCATAGTTATACTTCACCAGCCAATAGCCCGAATATACTTAAAGATTCAAATGGAGGTTACATGTGTTACAATGGAGGAATATGTGATGACAAGTCCGGTATCTGCATATGCCCTAACAACTTTAAAGGACCAAACTGCCTACAGAGAAAGTCCTTTGTTTGTGCAAGTGGATTGACCCTGATCACTGTATAATAATAATAATAATAATAATGATAATGATAATAGTAATAATGATAATGTTAATGATAATAATAATTATGCAATTTATACAGCACACATATCCACTCTCACTGCTGAGTGCTCAAGGCGCTTTACATTATTATTACTCTTGCGTTAGCCCCGCAGCCACAAGCGCACTTGGCATTTCAAGGAATAAATATTCCTGCCAGGTACCCATTCACCTCACCTGGGTTGAGTGCAGCACAATGTGGATGAATTTCTTGCTAAAGTAAATTGACACCATGGGTGGAATTCGAACCTACGACCCTCTGGTGGAAAGGCGAGAGTCACGACCACTACACCACGGCGCCTCCACATATAATCACATGATTAGTGAAGTAGGGTCAGAATTATGGTTCTTCAGCCAATAGGCCGATTTACTTATAGATTCAAATTGATGCATGTTTCTTGTCGACGAACCTATATAGTTACGTGTTATTCCATAAAACGGCTTCTAAAAACTGAACTTCAGTACTTGAATCTAATTTGCATACATGACTTGTTGTAATGTCAGGGGAAGCCTTGGGCAATCCGCATATATTGATAAACCCGCCTATTCCAAAATAGCTTTAATTGAAATTCTACAGCTACCTGAAAGAGACATGTACCGAACCTCATTTATCAAGGGATGTCATTATATAATGAAATAAAGCAATCCCTAAGCCTAAACACCTTTAAAATTAAACTTAAAAAATATCTCATTGACCAATTCACCTTGCAATCAACCCCCTCACTGTCCTAATTGCCTTCTTACTTACTTTATACTTACATTATTCTAATGAACACCTTTCCGCCGTTTCGCCAAACATCCTGTGGAGCTGCGCCTGCCCTCTATCTTCACTCCTTCCTGTCCTCTTCTCATACCATCCTTA
>BQKZ01010916.1:2520-12792 GCA_036244855.1 Temnopleurus reevesii | reverse complement strand
GCAAATTTGCAAATATGATACTCACCGTCCATCCTCCACCATCAGTCTCCATATCACAATAGACCGGTATAGGGCCTTCATTCCCTTCTATGAAGATGTCGTACACACCACTTGTAGCTACTCCACTAGAGAGAATCTCAGAACAGTCTCGAGGGCGACATGGAACTTTGGGAGCTGGAGAAATTTAGAAATGATAAACATAAATCATCATTATGGTATTAATCTTTCATGTATTTTGCGTTTGGTTTTATATGTAAATGTATTGTTTTATATGCTTTGGTATGATTTTAAATGGACCTCATGGAAGATAGAGTCATTTTTATGATAGCTCTGAAATGGGGATTCATCCGATTTTAATTGATTTCTTTTCATATGTTATATTTCTTGTTGTATATATATTCATGGGACTTTTTAATTTCACTAAATCGTAAATAAAATCTTAAAAAATCAATCAATCAATTATGTTTGCAAGAACTGGAGATCAGTAGGTTGGTTTAATCTTAGACTCAAATTCATGCACATATTTTGTTGCAAACGGCCGCAGTTAAGACCGACTCACACCTTTGCGTTTTAAGCCTGCATCAGCATGATCAGCACAGCGTTTTTGAAAATTAAAATCTGATCAGTGTATTCTGTGCGCTCAGAGAGCGTTTTTAATTAAAAAAAAAATGCTGGGCTGACGCAGGTTAAAATTGCAAAATTGTGAGTCGGCCTTTGCGTAGTATTCTTTAAACTGGTTAGTAAAAATTGGAATATAATACTTGGAATTCAGCTTGCATACATTACTTGTTGCTATGTCGGGCAAGCCTTAATCGGGCATGCTTTCGCGTCATCAAGAGCACCATTTGTGTATATTTTTTTTTAGAATTTACAGATATAAACCCACCTATTAGAATATGCCACTCAGGTTATTGGTTACTATGAGTTTCAAAGTATCAATTATTTTATTTTCCGTCATAATAATATACAACACAAACATACAAAGAACAAAAAGGGTGAAATTATTGCATTTAGAAATAAACAATAATGATTTGCTTTTTCGTAAACATGGTAAAATGTGGAATACATCAGCAAATGTTTCACCAAAGTCGGAGAATATGCATTGTACCCAAATTATGAGTTTCAAAGCTTCATTAAGTTATTCGTTGTACCATGCTTGTGACAAATGTAAAGCATTTGAAACGGAGTGAACAAGCTTTGAAAGTTTGAACAAAATGTGCATTATACGAATATGAGTTCAAAGTTGCAGTTGTATTTTGATAGGGATCCTTAAATTGCTAGGTTTGGAAAATTAGTTTGTCATCGTTAGCAATATTTATACATAATTTTAC
Organism: Temnopleurus reevesii; assembly: GCA_036244855.1. NCBI lineage: Eukaryota > Metazoa > Echinodermata > Echinoidea > Temnopleuroida > Temnopleuridae > Temnopleurus > Temnopleurus reevesii. The sequence continues at coordinate 11,461 of BQKZ01010916.1, read as the reverse complement.
AACTTCGATGAACACAACTTAATCTTTTTCCGTAAAATGAAGTCGAACAGCAATTCAGTGCTCCTTAAATTTTGCAGTTGAGTATATTTATATCGAAATTGCGCAAAATGAATAACTATTATTATTATCATTAGTAGTAGTAGTAGTATTAAATATAATTATAATTATCATTATTGTTATAATTATTATTATTAGTAGTAGTAGTAGTATCATTATGATGATTATTGTTATCATTATCATCATTATTATTATCATTATTATTATTATTATTATCATTATTATTATTATCATTATTATTTATTATTATTATCACCTGGCTGAGGTTGACTTTGCAATATATCCAGAATGGTGCGAGTGATATTCAGTAGTGTGTTCAGCAGCTCAGTGTTGTTTTCCTGCACGGTCCCTCCGATCTTTTTATGGATAATGACAGATTATAATCTTATTATAATCCTTATAGATTAGAAATAAACAAAGAAAATGAACAAGTGACCATGAAGTTACATGCAAAAGCAAAAAGCAAAATTCACTTCTAAAAAAAAATCTAAACACAATCAAAAGGCTAACGAACCAAGCAAAGCAAAGACCCCCCCCCTCAAAAAAAAAAAGAAGCAAAAAATGGCAAAAGAAAAATACACAAAAAAGGAATCAAGAACAATAAAATAGGTGGTAAAGATGAAAACCGGAAAGACGATCAAACACGCAAACGAACAAGAGTATAGTTTACTTATCAAACGATTAAAGGGAAACTACACTCAAATAATAAATCGGCTTATTTTAAAAAGTAAAATATGTATCTAATGATTCGAATATGCGATTTAATATAAAAGTATAAGATTTAGAGTTAAATCACCATTATCTGAGCCAAGTTATCGTCTGCTAACATTAGCTGGGGGATGCCATTTTCTTTTTGGTACGAGAAAGTATTTTTGTTCCCAAATCAAAGCTCTCTTGATCGGTAATAACATAATTCAAAATTTGAGAAAAAATGTGATACGTATGTGGACATACATTTTATTATTTAACACTGATCCATTAGTCTTTAAAAAGTCATTTTTGTGCATTGAAACTCTTTATTCTCAGCATACATGACGTACAACATTGACTAATGACGTATGACATGGTGTACGACATGAAGCTTCTTCATTACAAAGCAAATGAAAGAAAGGAATCTGTATTATCGGTTGGCTATATTTCAACCATTATATGTGACTTTCTATAGCGTTATACAATCAAATGAAGACCAGAACAAAAAGAAGAATCTGTAGTACAGGTTGGCCTTTTAAAGTCATAGATTCGTGTTTATATAAGGTCTTTGGCAAAACACTACGTTTTCACCTGTATTCAAACAATAGAATACAATACATGGAAGGCTTGCTGAATAAAGGAACTTCTATTATGCCAGGCAAGCCCACTAAAAGCAAATTTCTTTAGTATAAACAGATGGTTTGAAAACTGAATTGTGTATTATAAGTCTTACTAAAATATTGGACAGCTATCACGCATTTTTTCCAACATAGCATATTTTATTCGCCAAAGATTGAACTATTTTAACGTTTCATGAATATTTCCCTTGTCATTGAGGATGATCTATCAATGGATCACGTCGCAATATCTGTTCTGAACAAAATGGCAGCCCCCTTGTAATATGATAGCAGACGAAAACCTGTTCTAAAATATCGGGAAATTTACGCTTTTCTGAATACATTGCAGATTTTGATCCAGTCCAATTAGAAGAGATATATGACACCTGTCTTATAGGTGTATATTATCATCTATGGTTAGTTCTCCTTAAAAAAAAACAAGAAAACAAAGAATACAAATCGGAAGAGGAGTGAATTAGCTGAAAAGGGGGCACCGTCGAAGCGAAATACCTTTTGAAATAGAATAGCTTTCCGACCAGATTTCCGAGTGTCGTTAAACATGTTAAAATAAAAAGATATAAGGGAAAAAAGCGAAGTAGATTAAAAAGAATAAGTAGAACGAGACAATCTATCGCTTCTTTATAATACTATAAAGGGGGAGTTATACTATTTCATTTTAAAATGTTGAATGTACCGTATGTGATCCTCTTGATATATATAAAAGTATGACAAAAAGTAGGACAAAAATATACGTTTACTATCCCCCAAAAGTAAAATTATATAAGCGCTCATAAGGTATGTAAGTTTGGGCCAGCAGATCGAGATAGCACGCCCGAACTATACCAGTGGAGTGTTTCCGCGCATGATGCATCCTATATAAGTTAGGGGGTGTTGCTCAAAGGTTGCAATTGATCTTAAGTTGCAGCTGATCGGTACGCGCCAATCAAACTCATTGTTTCATGCGCGTCTTGTTAAATGCGCACACCACGCGCGAATGAAAATGTGCGTTACAATTTGCAAAGTTGCAGTTGATTTGCAGTTGATTTTGAGCAACACCCCTTAAGAGAGGTACTTTATAAATTGGAAACTGGCTAATGTAATTATACAATAGATAATTTGATTCAGATTTATATAATTCTATGTATGATCTGAAGAGAGAAAGATACGTAACACGATTACATTTTCGAAAATCTGTCTAAACTCTGCTTCCTCTGAGAATAAATACAGCAGAAATGCGAAGATATTCGAAAGTTGTTGAATTAATAACAGAAATAACACCGTTTGTCGTTCTCATGAAATAGAATAAAACCATCGCCGGTATAAGTTCTAACCATCAAATTACATTTTAAAGTAGTGACGTTAACTTAAAATATACTTGTATTAAGTAGAATGGGAAAATAATCAAGATTGGGAGTAAATTGGCTGCATGTACTGTATATGGCAGGCCATTTGCTCAATAATTCAGAAAAACACTTTTTATCTGAGAAAAAACTGGAAAACTATGTTTTTTATGAAAAACTATGTTTTTCTGAAAAACTATGTTTATCTGCATAAAAACAGTGTTTATCTGGAGAAAAACAGAGTTTTCCAGAAAAATAACTATTTTTATCTGGAGAAAAACACTGTTTATCTGGAGAAAAACATTTTCTGAGATGAACAGTGTTTTTCTGAATTATTGAGCAAATGGCCTGCCATATGCATGACTACTTGTGAGTTTATATTTGTCAACTATACTTAACGATTTCACCATTGCATTCTATACGAATCGCGTCGAATACTTCAGGTGGGAAGTCCAATACCCGAAAAAAGAGAAAGTAATTCCACTTTATGAAATTTACAATTTATTTAAAGAAAAACTTTGGGAAACATTTTCATTTTAGGGATCATAATCTCTCTGGCAAATCACGTTTCAATCTGATTTCAGCAGAGTTGCATTCAAATCAACGATCGAGCAGGTGCTCAAATTCACAATTCTCACATGTTTTAATTTTCGATCAGTTCGGTATTATATAATTCCTTTGAATAAAAAAAAAATCCAACTCATAGGGATATTCATTCAAACTTAAGAGCTAAAAGCGATGATTCGTTATCACACCAACCGAAATGTTCCTCAAGTTTACAATGAATACCTTTATTTCTCTCCACATTTCTTTGCGACCTGTCTTCGTTTTTCCGACGATGCCTAGCTCTTTTAGTTAACATGAAACGAAGACACATTCGACATTTTACACAAGGTATATCTTTGTTTCGTGATAGAAAATTGATTTATGTTTACTTCTTTATTTTGGGTTGACTCGTTCAGTTATAAAATAAAATGCCTTACAAAACACCCTGCAATATTGAATCCTGAAAAATACAAAATCCAAGTAACAAATACATCTCGGTAACATAATGTAAACAGCATCAAAAAAGGGAAGAGCCAGGTCCAACTATAATCACAAGAATTATGATGTTGATATATTAGTAAGGTTGTGTTAAATTAAAATTCAATTAATTGACCGATTGATTGATTGAATCGAATATTTATTGCATTTTCAAAAGCACAATAAAAATACAAGATAAAATCGTAAACAATTAAAGGAGGCGAAAACCCTGTGAGCAATGCTTAAATTGAAATCAAGATAAATGGCTTCTGTTTTTTTTTCTTTTTTTTTTTATTCCCATGACTATTGTTCTGAATGGTGTAAATATATTATATCGAAAGGCAGATTCACACCTTTTGCGTTTTTAGTCTGCGTCGGCCCCGCGTCTTTGAAAATTGAAAAAACGCGCCCGAGCGTACATTTAACACTGCTAAGACGGAGGACTGACGTTCGGCTTGCGCTCAAGGAGCGTACACCGAGAGTTAGTCCACCGTATGACATGCGTCCTTGTGCGTCCAGGTAGAGTTTTTAATAAAAAAATAAAAAACGCTGGGCCGACGCAGGCTTGAAACGTAAAGGTGTCAATTGGCCTTTAATTTTCTATCTTCTTAAAAACTTACCTGTATATTATTGATCGGCTGGAAGCTGGGCGCCCAGCAAGCTTTCTTCTCACTTCCAATGTTTGATGTATCTACATGGATGGCATCCACAGACACTTCAGGTGGGGTTTCGCCCCATGAAGACGATACCAAGGCTAGAATGAGAGCGATGAAGAGGTTTGTTCTATGGACGGGGCACGACATCTTGTTCGATGACTTAATTGCTCGCCGACAAATTTTGCTGCTAGAATATTCGTGGTACTTCAGTCCTTTTTATACAATTTTGGTTCCTGTTAAATGTATCAAGTGACGTCATAGGGTCTGGCGACAGGTTGTAGCATGTTGGATATGATGAACCTTCGCTGAAGGTGGATGGTACACTTATTTTTGCACTCTCATCATGCGTGTAGATATCCAGGGTTTTGCCAAATTAAGGGGGTGCTGTTCAAATGTTGGAATTAATCGGAACGTGCCGATCAAGATCGTTGTTTCATATACGTCTTATGAAATGCGCATACTATGCACGAATGAAAATAGGCGTTACAACTTGCAAAGTTGCAGCTGATTTGCAGTTGATTTTGAACAACACCCCTAAGTTAGCGAAGTTAGGTTGGCTGGTTCTGGCGCCTATGTGACTCCCCTTATACGCCGTCCCTGTCACCCCCCCTTTAAGATCATGACGACAAGCTGGAAAAAAAGTCCTTTGGCAAAATTTGTGCCCGTACATTACCTACCCCAAAGAAAGAGCAACCAAACCCCCCCCCCCCCCCCCCCCCCCCCAAAAAAAATTTANTTCTCGCTTACAGGAACGGGGAAAAATAAATGTTATCAAAATTTGCGGTTGCAAATCAATTGTCCCATAAGTACGAAAAAATCATTTTATCGACCAATTAATTAAGATTATTGTTCGAACGAAAACACCAGTTTATGTTTGTCGGTTTTCTCATTACAAAACATATAGTTTTTGCTTTTGGTAGAAAAGGTAAGAATTTCAAGCGAAAAAATGGCTTATCAATGGAACAACTAAATTAAGTAATTGAAGCACTCAAATTACAAAGGTCGACGTATAAACCTCGTTTTGTCGCCCGATAAACCTCGTGGTCCCTAGATTAACTGAGTATAATATGGCTGACAAATTAGATTTGATTGAAAAACAAATTTGTCGACGAACTGCATTATTTTATCATTGAACAAACGTAGTCTCGAGCCGATTCATTAAGGTTTTTTGTCCATATTATCGGGTGAAAAAAAGTTTTTCCACAAAAACTTTGGGTTATTTTGTATATTTTTCTGATAAACAGATGCATATTTTATTTTCACTGGAATTATAAGTTTTCAGGGATAAACTGCGTTTTTCGCTTTAATGGGACATGTGGCTTACCATAAGAAAATGTCATTTCCCTGGGTTACCACCTGCCAATTGCCCGAAATAATATTCTCTTCTCGCTAAGAATTCTTAAAGCCCAAGTATAGTTTTAGTAAAAATGAAGAAATGGAATTTTTGGGTTGTTTATCATGACATGTAATTCTTATACATATTTTGAGACCATAACATATTTTTTTTTACCAACTTCTTTTTAAAATTTGAATTTGACCATTAAATCATGTTTAGCGCCCTCTCTTAGTTCCAGCATTATTCTGCTTGTTATCAGGCATATACAAATTATTTCCAGGAGTTGACAATATAATGATATAGCTATATACACAACAATTAAATTCTGAAATGTTTATTCAATTCTGAGCATGGGAAGTTGTCCTTTATCAAGAAAGAAAATATTGAATTAGAATTTCCCAAAATCTTTTGTGTAATATGTTTATGATACTATATTTCATTTTATATAGCTTTGAAGACAAAATCTGGCGATAAAAAACATTCGCTTTTACAAAAACTTTACTTACGCTTTAACTTCTCGTGCACAGAAGAGGATGGTCAGTCATGGTACAAGACGTGAAGACCGCTTCGCAAGTAGATGATACAATATCAGCAATTAGTCCGAGGCTTCTTTCATGGAATTCCTACGAAATGATTAACAGATCACAGACTGGCCAATGTGCGTGCTCTAATGCCCCGGTCACATAGGACCCCGAAAGCAACACGATTCAACACGACTCTTTGTTAATTCACAGTTAACTGCCTCCGAAGAAAGAGTCGTGTTGAATCGTGTTGCTTCCGGGGCTCTATGTGACCGGGGCTTAACATATATAATTCGACCGGATATTTGCTCGATTAACACCTAATTGGTTGTTGATTCCGGATGCTATGTTCTGTGCCTTAGTTCTGGTGTGTTGATTGATTTGCTATTGTTTCTTAATTTGGTCAAATTAGCAAGTAATGTAGGGTGGTCTAGGGGCAATGTATCTTTTTTCGACCAGTCATGATTTATTATGATAAGTAAGAAAATTAAAGAATGAATCCTGAAACCTTGATTAGGTATGTCTATGATTAGATCCTATGAAAATAATATTTGAATCAATTAATGCATATGCATTTGTGACGTTGACACGTAATTTGGCTGTATGTTTTCAAAAAAACTTTGGGGTCAATTAAGATTATTTGTAATCCCATACTGTTTGTGTTTAGAATACGCCAGTAAAGCCCCGGTCACATAGGGCCCCGGAAGCAACACGATTCAACACGACTCTTTTTTTCGGAGGCAGTTAACTGTGAATTAACAAAGATGTCGTGTTGAATCGTGTTGCTTCCAGGCGTCTATGTGACCGGGGCTTTAAACTCCTTCATCGTCGATCAAGCATCTCCCCTCCGTATGAGAAAGAGAGAGAGAGAGAGAGAGAGAGAGAGAGAGGGAGAGAGAGATATGGGGAGAGAGAGAGAGACAGATCGAGACTTTAATTTTTAGGCAATTTTCATTCAATTCTGAATATTCATGTTGGCATATCATAACCACGGGTTAAAGGTTCATTCAAGATATGTGGCAATTTCTTCTCAGAGCCTGGAAGTCAAATGATTTTGCTTCTACTCCGTCTCGGCATGTTTGTAAACGATCGTGAGCCTTCTTCCATTTTTTCTTGCACAATGACATTAATAAAGCGCCTGTGGTTTTATTCCTCAATCGTCCACAAATCGATAAAACAGGATGAATACCATAATATCATTAGCTTGGAGTGTTCACCTTTTGTCCGTATTCTGAAAACTTTGCTGTTATTGTTATTCATGTGTTGGCTTAGTGTTTATAGTTTAACCTTTTGTTTGTATTCTGAAAACTTTGTTGTTATTGTTTTTCATGTGTTGGCTTAGTGTTTATAGTTTTACTTTTTGTTCGTATTCGGAAAACTTTGCTATGATTGTACTTCATTGGCTGGCTTAGTGTTTATAGTTTGAATAAGCAATCAATGATTATGAATATGATTTATCAGGCTCGCCAAAATTAATGTGCCTGAGGTAAAAAAAAAATATAACTTGAATATTGCTTAATTGCATACAACTAAATTTTCCCGAGATGAGATGGATAACTAGTTAAGTAGCAACGGCTCGTTCAAGTTGGGTTGGGCTCCGTACGTCCGCCGTAGGCTCCGTGCGAGCCTTTTAACTATGCGCGCGTGTTCTTTCGTGTGTGCCAGAGAGTATAAATACTCACTGGTATGTGCGTCCCATTGTTTTGATGTGCGCAATAGTCTTCGTACAGTCGTCTTTTGATGATTCATGGGAATCAATCAGTTAAAAACTTCAATATTTTGAAAACTGAACACTTTTTAATGTCATGGAATTTTTAACATTGATTGATTTTATATACACTATCAACTTACAAATTATTCTCAAAGCCTGGGTGTTGAAAGTCAAGTGATTTTGTTTTTATTTCGTCTCGTCATGCCGGTGGACGATTGGGTGAGTCGTGAGCCTTTTTCCATTTTTTCTTGCAGAATGACATTGATAACGCACCTGTGGTTTTATTCCTCAATCGTCCACAAATCGATAAAACGGGATGAATACCATAATATTATTAGCTTGGAGTGTTCACCTTTTGTCCGTATTCTGAAAACTTTGATGTTATTGTCATTCATGTGTTGGCTTAGTGTTTATAGTTTAACCTTTTGTTCGTATTCTGAAAACTTTGATGTTATTGTCGTTCATGTGTTGGCTTAGTGTTTATTAGTTTAACCTTTTGTTCGTATCCTGAAAACTTTGCTGTTATTGTCGTTCATGTGTTGGCTTAGTGTTTATAGCTTCACATTTTGTTTGTATTCTGCAAACTTTGCTGTTATTGTGCTTCATGTTTTGGCTTAGTGTTTATAGTTTAACTTTTTGATCGTATTCTGCAAACTTTGCTGTTATTGTCCTTCATGTGTTGGCTTAATTAGTGTTTATAGTTTCACCTTTTGTTCGTATTCTGACAACTTTCATGTTATTGCCCTTCATGGGCTGGCTTAGTGTTTATAGTTTGAATAAGCAATCAATGATCATGAATATGATTTATCAGGTTCGCCAAAATTAATGTGCCTTAACGTATTTGAGGTAAAAAAAAGAAAGAAAACTTGAATATTGCTTAAAGCCCAAGTATAGTTTTGGTAAAAGCGAATATTTTTATCGCCAAATTTTGTCTTCAAATCTACTTAAAAAGAAACATGATATCATGAACATGTTGTACAAAAGATTGTA
>BQKZ01010915.1:0-14258 GCA_036244855.1 Temnopleurus reevesii | reverse complement strand
GGAGGAGGAGGAGGAGGAGGAGGGCGAGGAGGGCGAGGATAATGGTGGGGATGATAGAGGTGCGATTCAAGAAGGTTTGCGGTTGTACCATGTGGTGTAGAATTATGTTTCAAGAAATAGTAGTGAAAAGAACTGAGCAAACACCTCTTAATTTTCTGTACCACCCTCTAAATACAGACACAAACACCGATATGTGTACTGATGTGTCACAAGACCGTTTCAGGCAATTGGCCCCAGTTTTCAATTAAATGCATTTAATGTATATCTAAAACAATAAAAGTCTAACATAAACATCGAGTGTCGTGCAAAATCAAAATATTGTTCTAAAACATGTAATTTTGAACAAACCTTCCAGTGAAACAATGAAATATTTCTTCAATGAATCTTTCTTCATCTTCTAAATCTAGAGCGGTTGCTACCCCAGCGTGTACTCACTGATGTCCCGATGGGCCCCAAAAGCGGATCGTAGCACTCTCCTTGCCATCATATTCGCTGGTAAATAATGATGGTGATGATGATGATGATGATGATGATGATGATGATGATGATGATGATGATGATGATGATGATGATGATGAGAATAATGCTAAGGATGATTATAATGACGAAAATAATGTAACAAAAATGATTAAACTAACAATTAGCGAAAGCGGACCGTAGCACCCTCCTTGCTATCATGTTCGCCGGTAATTGTTATAATGATGATAATGATGCTGCTGCTACTGCTGCTGATGATGATGATAATGATGAGGGTGATACAAAGGTTGTGAAACTAATAATTAGCTAAAGCTGATCGTAGCATCCCCCATTGCTATCATATGCGCTGGTAATTGTTTTAGAGATAATGATAATGATGAGAATGAGGATGATGATGACGATGATGATGATGATAATGATGATGATGATAATAATGATAATTATAGAATGATTTTAAAAACGATAATAAAGTAACAAAAGTGATTAAACAAATAGTTAGCTAAAGCGGACCGTAGCCATGTCCTCGCTATCATATTCGCTGGTAATTGTTTAAAATGATGATAATGATAGATCAAGAAAGATGATTTAGAAAAAATGATTGACGTAGGGGACTTCAAGGAGGAGGAAATAATGGTGTTTATTTCGACACAAAAGAAAACGTGCATTTAGGGTAAAATACAAATTTGCACAAATGATTTCAATTTACCATTCATTGTTTCGACCATTTGGAAATGCAATCAAACACGTCGATGATGTTTCAATAAATTTCCAAATGTACGAAACAATAGATAGTGAATTGAAATCATTTTTGCGAAATTCTAATCTAATCTGCTCGATTTTATAGGCTCATCTGCCGGTCAAATCATTGCCCAGCCTATCTCAGGTCTACTGGCTGAAACAGACTTTCTTGGAGGATGGCCCTCCTCATTTTATCTATTCGGTAAGTTTGTAAAATTGAAAACCAATTTTTAATTACGTTCGACCTCAAGTTGCGCTTTCACGAATGTATGCACACCGTATAAGACAGGGGGCTTGGGCCCTGGTTTAGAGACAGGCGGCGCCAAATTTTAGGGGGAAATGGCGCAAAACATTCTGTTGGGAGCCAAAAATTCAGCTGATGACTTTTTTTTTTTGGGGGGGGGGTCTTTCGGGGGCGCACTGAGGGGTGTCTATGGAATATAATGTGCAAACTTTTTGCTAGTCAGCTCCTGGAGAGAATGAATGGGCGCAAAATGTCAAGTTGGTATTGTATGGCATATAATGAGTAATGCAAATTTACACGAAACTGTGCTGAATTAAAAGAAAAATTAATGTTCTCTTTTTAATTTTTTAATTCATGGATGTTGATGTTATTCATTTTGCATGTCATGCTTATGTCATACTTACCTCAGAATAGTTTGAGTTTTCAAGTTAAAATGAATTAATATACTTATTGAAATGATCTGGACTGTACTCAACTGATATGAACTCTCTTACATTTGCAACCCTCCCCTATATATATATATATATATATATTATAACGCGTCGCTTCATCGTTTTTTATATATATATATATATATATACAGTTGTCCTTAAAATTATTCATACCCAATGAAAAATAATATTCTTTTGCGGATTTTTCATTTATAAAAAATGTTACGTTTGTATGTTCTGTACAACTTTTGTCTACATGTTGCTATGTATTAATTCACATAATGTTTGACCATACCTCATTTGCATAATAAAAGATGTGGCCCAGAATTCATTTCTGCAGATGTTCAGAATTATTCATACCCCTGAAGAGATCTCAGCAAAAGTGTCTTTTGTTGATAAATCCAATTGTTTACACCTCCTGTGAATGTGATAATCTTTGCCCTAGTGTTAATTCAAGATGTTCCAGTGAAATAAATACCATTTTTGTGTCCAAATGTTAAACAGTGAAAGGAAATAGTCCCTTTCCATATAGGCATAAATAGAGGAAATCTGCTCAGATCATTCTCAGTTTCTGATCATCATGGCCAAGAAGAAGGAGCTCAGTGAGGACCTACGTCGAAGTCGTGTGCATGCCAAGAGTAGAGGAAAGGGTTACAAAGCTATATCCAAGCAGTATGATGTTCCTGTGTCTACTGTTCAGAGCATAATCAACAAGCACAAGAGGTTCAAATCTGTTAAGAACCTCATTGGGCATGGCAGGAAGTGCAAGGTTTCCTCCAAACTTGCCAGGAATATCTTCTGAGAGGCCAACAATAATCCACAGACTACAACCAAGGCCCTTATTGATACCCTTCACCAGGCAGGGACAAAGGTGTCAAGGTCTACTGTAGAGCGAATCTTGCACATAGGTGGACTACATGGATGTAGGCCTCGGAAGACACCGCTCCTCAGGAAAATGCGTCTGGAGACCCGCCTGGCCTTTGCTAGAGATCATCTGTCGATAGATCCAAGCGTTTGGTGCAACGATCATGTGGTCTGATGAGATGAATTTGGAGTTATTTGGCCATATGGATGCAAGATACGTCTGGAGAAAGGAAGGAGAGGTGTACAAACCGAAGAATACCGTGCCCACTCTCAAGCATGGTGGTGGAAGCAGAATGCTATGGGGATGCTTCTCTTCCAATGGCACTGGGAACCTCGTCAAGGTCGAAGGAATCATGGAAAAGGAGCATTACATCAAGATCCTTGATCAGTTGATGAAAATGTGAAAGAATCTGCTGAGAAACTCCAACTTGGCAACAATTGGAAGTACCAGCAGGACAATGATCCCAAGCACACGGCCAAAATAGTGAAGAAATGGTTCAAGGACAATGGTTTCAACATCCTAGAGTGGCCAAACCAGAATCCTGACCTTAATCCAATCGAGAACTTGTGACATGACTTGAAGACCACAATGATGGCAAGGAATCCGACCAACCTGACACAGCTTGAGGCTTTCGCCAAAGCAACGTGGGCCAGCATCCCTAAGGAGACATGTAGGTAGCTTGTAGACAACTGCAAGAAACATCTAGAAGCAGTCATCAAAAACAAAGGATATGCTATCGGCCTATAAAGAAAGAAATTTGACTCAGTAAACATAGGGTATGAATAATTCTGATCATGGCAATTTTTGCAAATTCGTGAATAGAATACCCCAGCAATTAATAATTTCTCGAATTGTGTATTGTTGTTATTGTTTTACTTATTGGTCATATATAAATCATAAAAATGATCAATAAAATGCATTAATTTTAGGGCGATAATAAAAAAAAAACTACCAAAATAAACAAGGGTATGAATAATTTTGAGGACAACTGTATATATCCACCCCTCTCATTCTCTCTCTCTTCCATCCTCCGTCTCTCATACAGGTTTCTTGGGTATGCTATGGTTTATTCCATGGATGCTGCTCGTCTACCCCACACCGATGCACCATCCGAGGATCACGGCTGAAGAGAGAGACTACATCGTAGCAGAGCTGCAGCTTGAAGCTAAGGTAACCATGGCAACACATTTATTTTAATTATTAATAATGATTTTAGTATTTAATATTTTTAGTCTATCCTTCATCGATGCAGCACCTGAGGATCACGGCTAAAGAGAGAGATTACATCGTGATAGAGCTGCAGCTTGAAGCTAAGGTAACCATGGCAACGCATATATTTCAATGATTACTTTAGTATTTAGTAATTTTAGTATATTCCACACCGATGCACCATCCGAGGATCACGGCTGAAGAGAGAGACTACATCGTGGCCAAGCTGCAGCTAGAAGCTAAGGTAACCATGGCAACACATTTATTTTGATAATCAATGATGCGTTTCTTTTATCATAAAAGACGGCATCATTTGAAAAATGTCTAGATTCGTTAGAATTGCCAAAAACTGCATTTCAGGGGGCTGCTTATATAATTAGGTGACTAATTGTTGAATTTGATATTCACTTCCTTCAGTTCAATTAAAAAGTGAATTTATGAAATTTGAGTGTAATCATTACCAGTTGCTGACGCGGTCATAACTTTATTTCTCTACCTCCTCCTCCACCTATACTATTTCTTCTCCATTGTCTCCCGAGACAGACGGATGCCAATGATGATGATGTTCTTATTCCTCAACTTGTTTTTCTCCTCACTTTTATTCTTATCTTCCATCGGGCTCTCCCTATTCATTTACTCCTTGTTCTTCTTCTTCTCTCTCTCTACCTTCTTTTGTTTGTCTTCATCTTATTGTTATTCGTGGTCTTCTTCTCGTTCTTTGTGTTGTTCCAATATGTTTCTTCTTTTCGTTTTTATTTTTCTTCTCTTACTTCTAACTTGCCTATCTCTTCCTTTTCTTATTCCTCTCCTTTTCTCCTTGCTATTATTTTCCCTTTTCTTCGTTTCCATACTCAGCGTCCAAAGAAGTATCCGTGGAAGGAGTTCCTCACATCGATGCCTCTTGTTGCTGTGTGCATAACCGACTTTTCTCTTCTGTGGGTGCTCTACGCGCTGACATCGAATCTGCCTATCTTCTTAACAGAAGTTCTTCGGTTTGACGTCACAACGGTATGTCTATATTCTATTTTTCACCGGAGGGGGCGGGGGGGGGGGGCGGTGTCCTTTCTCTTGACAGGCAGCAAAATGTAAGAAAAAAGAAAACGTTCATCACTCCAGGGAAGATGCAATCGGTCTGCACCCCCAAGAATCATAGAATCCGTGTTTAGGTTGCTGCGTCGATTGGTAAAAAAAAAAGCAGAGGCTCCAGTATATTTTTTTTAAATATGCCGTCGCCCAGACTCAAAACGCCATTTGTAAAGTCTCAGATCTGTCACATATATGTTTTAACAGCAAATAACTCCCTAGTGTTGTTCAAATTTGTATCACGGTCGGGGTCCACAGAAATAAGCACGGAGGGGACGACGCTTGACTGATTTAACGATGAATTCTTATCATATATAATATTTCATTCTTTATGAAAAAAACCGTAATTAATAAAACGTAAAAAATTCGAGAATAATGATAGACATATCGTAAAACAATGCTCCCCAGAGCTATCCTTTCCTTTTTTCTAAATTTTTGACAAGGTTGAAAAATGTCTGCTCCGCCGGGAGTCGAACCCACGTCCCAAGCCTTGAACGCCGGTATCCTAACCACTACACCACGGATGCAGACTTAGATGTGAGGACGACCCTGGTCTTCGTCCAGTAAATTCATAGATATAGCACTTCATAATAATACCTTTAATAGTGTTCACTATGTTTAGTAGTAAATGAGAATATGGGGTTGTTGTTCAAAATCAACTGCGAATCAATTGCAAATTTGCAAAGTGTAACGCTCATTCTATCTTATTATTTGCACACGGAATGCGCATTTGATAAGACGCACCTGAAACAATTTGACTGGCATGTTCGGATCAACTGCAACTTGCGATCGATTGCAACTTTTGAACAACTTTTGAACAAGATCCCCTATGATTGATAATGTGATCATTTCTTTTCTTACAATAGGCCGGTATCTTGTCATCCATCCCGCATATTGTATTCTGCATTTTCATCCTCATTGGTGGCATTATAGCCGACTTTCTTCTCGCTCGCACAAACTGGAGTATCACAGCAATTCGAAAATTCATGACAACGATAGGTAAGAATCATTAACGGATATGTGACCCCCTCCCCCCCCCCCAAAAAAAAAATGCGAGTTGATAGTATACACAAAATCAATCCCCATAAACATTCAATGATAATCTTTTAAAAAAGTGTTAAATTTTCAAAACGAATCGATCGGTTCTCATGATGAATAAACAACCCCCCCTCCCCGACTTGTACGAAGACGTTTAAGAGAAAGACAGTGGAAAACATGCAGTGGTTGTTGCTAGGTTAGTCAAGCTACACTGTTTATCCAATCTAGCGATATTAATGTATGCAACTTTGTTTTTACAGGTGAATGCAACACGATATAATCTATTTCCGTAAAAATTAAGTTGAAGGCGCTTATGCAATGCTCTTTTGTAATGTTATTTGGCTTGTGATTGTTGTGTCCACACACTTCAATACATGGCTTACGGATATGGATCTATTGTCTCATGACTCAGTTTATTTCACGGAATTAGTTAATATCGTGTTATACATAGTTCGCTTTGTAGCAAACGTAAAGAAATTTGAATAACTTGCCAGAGTGGTGTTTTTCATTCCATATTTTCCCTCCATTTTTTTATGATCAGGAATTTTACCATCAGGAGTATTCCTAGTCCTTGTGGGTTACGTCGGCTGCAACGCAGGTCTTTCAATCATGTGCATCTCACTCGGTCTGGCGTGTTCTGGCTTAGCTTACTCTGGTGCGTCCCTCACCATGATGGAGTTTGCTACCCCCTATGCTGGAATGGTCGTGGCCATCGCGACCGCAATCGCAACCATACCAGGTTTTATTGCCCCGCTCGTTGTGGCAATTTACACCGAGAACCAGGTAAAATTTTACTTTATGTAATCATAGTATCTATTCTTTCGTTGATTAGTTTATCGTCATCACCATCATCATAATTAGTGTTATTCAGGGGTGTATCCAGGATTAGCCAATCAATATTCAGCGCCCTAAAATCATAAAATCAGATGAACAGATAATAAAAAGTATATTGACAATGAATAAGAATGTTAAATATGAATATATATGAAGAGCGATATTCAAACAAATTGGCAAAGTTTTTTATCCAACATTTTATAGCGTAGATTCTTCATTTCTAGAGGTTATCATCCCTCCAGCTTTTCATAATGCTAATATTTTTTATAAGTAAAGTAAATTAAAATTCACATTGTAAATACATCGATTATCAACGCAATGTATCACTGAATCGCGAATTTAGCGTGTGCTGATTTGATTGGCTGATTCATTCATTGATTCATTCATTTATTCACCAATAATATTTATGATAATAATATTCATAATATTTATGATACTCATAATATTCAGTTTTTAATTCTATTATTTTATTCACTTTATTCATTGATTTTTTTTTCATTTATTTTATCTATTCATCTTTTCTTCTATTCATCTATTCACTTATTCATCTAGCTCACGTATTCACTTATGCACTTTTCTTATTCATTAATTGATTAATTCATTAACCTATTCACCTATTCATTTATTCATTTATACATCTATTCATTTACTCATAATATTCATTTAATAAGTTATTCACTTTTCAGTATTCATCTATTCACAAATTCACTTATTTACTTTAATATTCATTTATTCATTTATGAATTTTTCATTTAGTCATTTATTCATCCTATTCATTCATTTATTTTATCTATATATTACAGGCTGATATCAGTGGTTGGAGAACGTTCTTCTGGATCACTTTCGGGATCGCGGTGGGGGCCTGGTTGATCTTCATGATATTTGGCACTTCCGAGCTCCAGTCCTGGGCTAGAGGCGTCGACGATGACGATGACGATGAGGAGGAGAAGATCAAGTCGACAGGCGCCAAGTACGGCGGGGTCGACGGGCGGGACAGTTACGAGGGCAGCACGGAGAAAGATAGTCTACTGCCTCTATCTCGCGAATATACAAATTGATTATAGAGATAAAGAACACGATATAAATTATTTCCGTTAAATAAAGTGGGTCATGGAACGATATATAATTATGTTCGCCGTGTATTGATTCGTCATTCGTGCGGACACAATAATCACACGCCCGTTCCGATTTGCCTCTATCTCGCAAATATATACAAATCGATTAGTGTGATAAGAGATAAAGAGCAAGATATAAATTATTCCCGTAATATAAAGTGGGTCATGGGACAATAGAAATGTTCGCCGTGTATTGATTAGTGCTGACACAACAATCACAAGCCGGTTCGGATTTGACGAGCATTACAAATGAGCATCGAATCGGCGTTCGACTTTACGGAAATAGATTATATCTTGTTGAAGAAACTACAAATTCGCCCGTGTGACAGTAGACAAAGCGTATTGTTGCACAAAGACACAAAAGAAAATACAGACATGACCATTTAAAGCGTATCCTATTGAAATATGTGCTGCTTCTATTTGTTTTTCAATGAAATTGTAACTCGAATCGTGCAACATTACCCTTTGGTTACCGTCACTTCATGAAAACATGGACGAATGATTTGATTAAATAAATCAAGAAATTACATAAGTTTTCGAACCATATGCAAATGTACAAATATTTCGACGTTTCGTGGCTATTACTGCTGCTGACAATAAAACGACTCTCATCAGTTGGGGATGATCAAATAGAATTAAAATCCAAACTTCAACCAACATTTTGTTCTTGCTGGCTCCACTTAATGTCCCGGTCACATATTGGACCCCGGATGCAACACGATTCAACACGACTCTTTGTTAATTCACAGATAATGAATGAATGAATGAATGACTTTATTACCAATCAACAACAGCATAAATAACAAACATTTCAAAATATAAATGTATAAAGGATCATACAGTTTGGAGATGGTAATAGGACCCTACAGAAATATCATCAAAGCTAGTGAGGCGTAGGACCCCAAATGGCAAGATAAAATTATCATAACAATGATTTGATAGAATGGTAACTATTTAACTATAACTATAATCGTGTTGCTTCCGGGGCCCTATGTGACCGGGATCCCATTCAGCTGTAGCTGAACACGCCTGCAATACAGGCCATAATATCGAATGAGACGATGTTATTATCGATTATGATTCACCGAGGCCAATATTGGGAAAAGGGAGGTCTAGGAATCTCTTTGGATTGACAAGATTAAGCCTACTTTGGATAGAGTCACTGGCTACGCATTGCCACGTATCTATGGGCCAGCTGTGCTAAAAAAAAAACGGTTTCTTTAGACTTGAACAGGTCCTCAGGAGTGGACGAAAGCTACCCATCAGAAATAAAAAGATTGTTAGAAGCTTAGAACTAATTTTCATTAAATAAAAATGGTAGGAAATCGTCATCACCATAATATTTTTCATCATCATTGTCATCATTATTCCCATTATCATCACTACCACTTGCATAGTTATTCTCATCCTGATCATCATTTTCATCATCTTCATNACCAAATTTCAGTGCCCAATGCGGTGTAGAACGGGAGAAAACCACGATTGGTCATTTTCAGATGGCGGCCATCTTGGATTTCAAAATGGCCGCCGACCCGATGCTCGGATTGTCTGTGGCCGGCATTTTTTGAAATCAGCGCCTTAAAACACCTCTATATGCCAAATTTCACGCTTTCTGCCGGATCCGAGCAACATTTTCACATATCTGCCTGACTAATGGGACAATAGAAATGTTCGCCGTGTATTGATTAGTGCTGACACAACAATCACAAGCCGGTTCGGATTTGACGAGCATTACAAATGAGCATCGAATCGGCGTTCGACTTTACGGAAATAGATTATATCTTGTTGAAGAAACTACAAATTCGCCCGTGTGACAGTAGACAAAGCGTATTGTTGCACAAAGACACAAAAGAAAATACAGACATGACCATTTAAAGCGTATCCTATTGAAATATGTGCTGCTTCTATTTGTTTTTCAATGAAATTGTAACTCGAATCGTGCAACATTACCCTTTGGTTACCGTCACTTCATGAAAACATGGACGAATGATTTGATTAAATAAATCAAGAAATTACATAAGTTTTCGAACCATATGCAAATGTACAAATATTTCGACGTTTCGTGGCTATTACTGCTGCTGACAATAAAACGACTCTCATCAGTTGGGGATGATCAAATAGAATTAAAATCCAAACTTCAACCAACATTTTGTTCTTGCTGGCTCCACTTAATGTCCCGGTCACATATTGGACCCCGGATGCAACACGATTCAACACGACTCTTTGTTAATTCACAGATAATGAATGAATGAATGAATGACTTTATTACCAATCAACAACAGCATAAATAACAAACATTTCAAAATATAAATGTATAAAGGATCATACAGTTTGGAGATGGTAATAGGACCCTACAGAAATATCATCAAAGCTAGTGAGGCGTAGGACCCCAAATGGCAAGATAAAATTATCATAACAATGATTTGATAGAATGGTAACTATTTAACTATAACTATAATCGTGTTGCTTCCGGGGCCCTATGTGACCGGGATCCCATTCAGCTGTAGCTGAACACGCCTGCAATACAGGCCATAATATCGAATGAGACGATGTTATTATCGATTATGATTCACCGAGGCCAATATTGGGAAAAGGGAGGTCTAGGAATCTCTTTGGATTGACAAGATTAAGCCTACTTTGGATAGAGTCACTGGCTACGCATTGCCACGTATCTATGGGCCAGCTGTGCTAAAAAAAAAACGGTTTCTTTAGACTTGAACAGGTCCTCAGGAGTGGACGAAAGCTACCCATCAGAAATAAAAAGATTGTTAGAAGCTTAGAACTAATTTTCATTAAATAAAAATGGTAGGAAATCGTCATCACCATAATATTTTTCATCATCATTGTCATCATTATTCCCATTATCATCACTACCACTTGCATAGTTATTCTCATCCTGATCATCATTTTCATCATCTTCATCATCATCATCATCATCATCATCATCATCATCATCATCATCATCATCATCACCATCATAATCAACACAATGTCACTCTCATCATTATTCTCCTCATAATCATTATTCCCCTCTTCCTCCTCCTCCTTCTCTTTCTCCTCATTCTCCTCCTTCTCCTCCTCCCCCTCTCTTTATCCTCCTCCTTCTTCTCCTCCTCATATTCTTTCTTCTCCTCCTCCATTTCTTATCACCACCATCATCCCTATCGTCATCAATGGGTTACGTCGATCCTGCCCGTGTCATGCAAGTTGCGTGGTTTAGAAAGCCAGACACAGATGAGCATATGAAGTTTATTCATTGTTCTTATGACATTATGATAGGGTTTAGGTGAATGTCATGTATTTATTCATATTTTGCCCAAGACAAACTATGAATTCACATTTTGATAGACAACTACTTCCCAATAGTCAACCCTGACATACTTATTATTGCTTGTCCAACCTAGCAATAAGTATTCGTTCCATCTATTGAAATGCAATATTTTAGGTGAATAGATGTTTTCTCATTGAATGTATACAAAGATGTGTGCATGAAATTTGCCAATGTAATCAGAATTGTGACAGTTTTAATACAACTCACTTCTTTATAGGAAAATCAACCCCTGTAATTATCATGTTCTCGTTTGATGTGGAAAAATCAAATGAACAAACTGTTAAAATTTGAGCAAAATTCATCTAATGTTCTTCATTTAATGGGCGCTCAATAATTTCAAGGAATGGTTTCCCTATAACCTCCTTTAAAAAGAGGAAGCAGACAAATTTAGCAAACTATTTCATTGCACCCAAATCTGTACACTTGATCTTTCAATTTCTCGTTATGATTATTACGTCAAAAATCATAATAAAACTATTAAAGAGTGAACGTTTTCTCACTAACTCATTTGTAATACTTTGCGTATTGTGTCTCTTCTTTGAATTCCCGCCCAAATATAAATACTTCATCGGTTACAGCGCCGACAACAGTAGTGGATCCAGGGGGGCGTCCCGGCGCACGCCCCTCCCCCTTATTTTTCGGCCAAAAAATGAAATGAAAAAGGGAATAACCAGAGGGGATAAGACGGTATATGACTCACTTTTATGTACATATATATTTTTTTTAGAAATATGGTCTTAGATGCCAGGAGATCGCACAATTTAAGAATATTTCATTTTTTTTTTCATTTTTGTGCGGAACAAATCGACACATGTGCCACGCCCCCCCTTAAAAAAAAGCCTGGATCCGCCCCTGGACAATGCATTTATTGGGTCCTGTACCATGATTAGGTGAATACTGTTTCTTAAAACAGGGCTGGCTTAAATCATTCGTTGCATTAATACTAGGTTTTCGCTTTACAACACGAAGGCTGTTTAAGACGTGAGATCTATGGGCAGCCAAAGTGGAAGATAATGTGACTGGAATACCAAGGAGGAAGCTCCTTGGGAATACAATTATGTCATAGGGGTACGTCTTAAAAGTCATTTTTAAAGAAAAACAACAACCTTTCCTAAATGCATTAATGGTCGCTTTGGCCTTCCGTAAATCTAATATCATTAAAAGCGGTCGCGTTGCAAAACAAAACTACAGTCTGAGACCTGATATATCACCAGTACTGCAAATCGATAAAGGAACTGAATCGGCGTAGATAATCCTGTTGGATTGAAAAACGTCCAGACAATCTCAACAACAACAACAACAACAACAACAACAACAACAACAACAACAACAGCAAAAGCCTAGTATCGAAACTGGCAGCGTCGTGGACATGACTCTCGCCATTCAACCAAAAGGTTCGAGTCCCACCCATCGCGTTAATTTCCTTCAGCAAGAAATGTATTCACATTGTGCTGCACTCAACCAAGGTATAAGGTGAATGGGTACCGGGTAGGAATATTTATTCCCTGAAATGTCATGTGCGCTAGTGGCTGCCGAGCTAAAGCCAGGGTAATAATTTTGCTAGGACGCCGTTAGGACTCTGCAGATATGCGTTTTGTAAATTTTTATGTATTATTGTGACAATTGCAAATCTTGATATATTACTCATAGGGCTATTGAATGATGACACATTTTCTGGTGTGTACGTACTGTCGATACATCGACAGTGACAAATGCACTGCCACAACTAATTGAAATGCAACTCAAAGTCTTTGTTTTATCGTGATTACCACTGTAACACCCCCCCCCCCCTGTCCCTCATTCTCTGACACGAACGCTATTTCAGATCTATCTTGGGCTGTGTTGGGAAAGTTTATAAATAAAAAATAAAAGATTCATAAATCCTTCTTTGCAGGGGCGAGTTTAGGGACGAGTTTAGAATGTTGAGCGTATTTAGGGTTAGAATGTAATTCCATTTGCAAAAAGCGTTTTAGAATGTGATTGTGACAGCTTTGGCTGTCCATGACTCGGAAATAGCGTTCGCGTCGCAAAACGAAAATACCAGGGAAAGACCCAAACAAAAACGTTAAGTCATACCTTTTGCAATGAGTCCACATGTCCCAACTGTTATTGAAATAACTCGGAGAATTCCGCCGCGTCGGTCCGCTTCTCAGCGGTGCCTCGAAATGCAAAAGTAGAAAATAATAATTGTGCGACTGGGATCAATTTCGTCCGCTAACGGCGCAAATGAATCAAATTTTGGTATTTACATGATCCATTTTTAAAATGGCTCCAGGGTGTGGTGGTTCTCTCATTTCTTCTGCGAAAAATATTTCCCCGTCTTGCAAGTCATTTTCCGTGCTTTATGGTCGAGATTCAAATGGCGCAATCGGTCAATTGCACATGCGTCGCATCTACAAAAATTGAATGCCAGTGCAGCGAACCATTTTCAGTTCCGATGTGCTTGACCGATACAGTGTTCTGCAAACTCCTGGAACTGCTGATCAAGCCCCTCTTTGAAGATGCGCTACATCGATCTAACGTCCCAGATGAACTCCAAAGTGGGTTCCAAGAAGATCACTCCTGCCAACTCCTGGCATCCACCTTGAACATGGTCATAGAGAACAACAAGCGCAACAAAAGACCTACCTTCGTGGCCTACCTAGACGCGGCAAAGGCATTCGATACCGTCTGGCACAATGGTCTTCTGTTGAAACTCTTCAAGGCAGGTGTAAGAGGAACCCTGTGGCTCATCGTGAAAAGACTTTATGAAGATCTCACTGCGATGGTCTGGTGGAAAGGAAAGAGTAGTAAACAGTTCCCAGTAAAGCAGGGCGTGAGGCAAGGAGGAATCCTTTCTCCTTTGCTATATCTGACGTTCGTCAATGGTCTGATTACCAACCTCCGCACAGCT
>BQKZ01010914.1:0-10864 GCA_036244855.1 Temnopleurus reevesii | reverse complement strand
CCTGTCTAGTCATCAGGAGATCGTGGGTTCGATTCCTACCCGAGAATGCCTGAGATTTTTTTCTCAGCTTCTCGGTAAAGCACTGTCAATCAGTGTTTATCCATGTTGGGATAAGGCAAAAATTATTTAATTATTTATCCACCCAACACAAAAATCATTCAATTGATATTCTCATTATCTGACCCTGCTTTATTTCCTACCATGGATTTGAACGAAACGAATATTCTATGACTGTCCACTATTCCTATTTCTATAGAATTGACCAACTTCTGATACTATAAACCAACACTGGAATGACAACACCTTTTGTAATCGTAGCCTCAAGAGCTGACCAATTTTCTAATTATGTAATTCCCATCGTCCTTTTTTTCATTACTTATTATGCATTTCTATTCATTTTATTCTTTACTTCCAACCCCGAATTTACTTTTATCTCTCCCATGCGTATTTATGCTTTTGTCCCTCTTTCTTCCTTTCCAATTATCTTCTCTTCCACCAACACCATGCATTTACGTTTCCATCTATTTCTTACAGGGACCTTGGCGAAAACGAGTTGGAATCACTCAGAGCAGGTTCATTTGAGGAGCTTGAAAGCCTTACAGACCTGTAAGTTGCACTATTTTGGTTTACGATTAACACCGTGTAAATAGTTTATAATGCACATCCAACGGGACTCCGACTGATACCTGAAGTCAAACTCGAATATAATTAATACAGACTATTAATTCATGCTTGAAATGCAAATATTAGTCAACATTCATCCAACTTTGTAATATTTTCCAGGATACTGCGTCACAATGCCATCGCTACGATCGAGTCAGGATCTTTCAGAGGACTGGACAATGTCACCGGCTTGTAAGTTAACGTTGGTAGATACCTTATCTTCCTGTACATGCAAAGAATAACGCAAATATTGATGAGATCAAAAGGCTTGCAACTGTTCAGCTATCGTCCTTCTCTTTTTAGTGAATTAGGCCAATACATGATTCCGTGTCATAATGCCTTTGCTACGATCTAGTCAGGATTTTTCAGAGGATTGGACAATGTCATCGGCTTGTAATCTAACGTTATAAGGTTCTTTATTTTTCTGTGCTCGCATAGAATAACGCACATAGTGAAGCAAGCAAATTGCTTGTATACGATTTAGCGAAGTTCTTTTCGTTCGTAAATTAGGTCATTACAGGTTGGTAGCTCTGTCCACAAATACAGCAGAGTCTTTATTTCGTCCAAATATACACTGCGATTAATGAATCTGCTAAATGATTTTGATCATTACATCATATCCTATGTTACCTTCAAAATCAAAAATTTTCTGCCATGAAAATTCTTTCAATTAATAGTGATTTGAGAGCTGACATCACATAAACTATCGTTTTCACACGATCAAAACTTTAGATAGGGAAAAATTAGATCCCACGCAAAGCAACATGCTGTATGTGTAAATGTGCTTACCAAACAAATTTGAATTTTACGTCCGTAAATGTAAAATATTGGCTAAAATAGATGCGAAATTATCTTGTGGGATGTCTTAGACAATCATAATCATTAAACAATTTTTTCATCAGAAGCAATGAGATTCAGAGCAAGATGATTAGATCAAAAACAAAATTAGCACTCGATATCGTCACAATGTGAGACCAAATGAAGGATAATGATATAGTAGGATTGTATTCTGAAAACAAATGGTAACAGAAAGGGTGGGAATATGACATGTTTGAAGTGAAATTCAAATGGACCCTTTTGTTTTTGCAGGACGATTGCGTTCAACAAACTGACTGAATTGCGCAGTGGTATGCTGGATGGCTTAAATAATATAATATGGCTGTAAGTATTCAACAATGTCTTGATTGTACATTTAATCACAGCCCACTTCTTCCACATTTCTATCTCCTTCTCCTGGCCTAAAATGCTCAAATTTGAATAAGAAACACTGTGAAACAAATTTTTTCTACATCTTTCTTTCCCAGGCTCCGAATCTAATATTTCTGAAGAAAATTATTTTTGGAAGGATTCTGTTAAGTTGAACGAATCTTTTTTTTTTTCACTCTCAAAGAAGTCCCTGGGCACTCAATAATCAGCTATAAAAAAATTGATAGAATGTGCGTTTTATATAGTGCTTCATCACATCATTCTGAAAACACAACATATTGTTTTCATAAAATGATGCATAATAAACAATACGAATTCTTTTATTTTGGAATAGCGGATTATTGAGTGCATCCAACACACAACATTAATTCCAATTTGAATATATTGTTTTGAATGTGTAATATGCACATCGCATATTTTGCTTAACACTTAGATTTCTGTTGGGTTCCTCTTCACAATTGCTACCGCATAGCTTAAGCCCCAGTCACATAGGACCCCAGAATTAAGGAACCCAATTCAAAATGATTCTTTGTTGCCGTGTTGCATCTGGGCTGCTATGTGAGTGGGGCCTTACCACAATCAACCAGGGGCCCGTAACATAAAGGTTTGCGATTAATCGCTAATCTGATAGCGATTGATATCAATCGCAAGTCTTTGGTAAATCATGTACTAAAGTTTGCAATTGATCGCAAAATCAAATAGCGATTAATCGCAAACCTTTATGTTACGGGGCCCAGGATGTTTTTGTGTTTTTTCTATTTCAGACCTATTCCATTTCATCATAATATTACTAGGCAAAACATTAGGTAAAACAAACAATGGATGGATCAACTGCCAATTTAAATCAAGATCTGTTACGATGAAATCGGTTTTCGATGGTTTCGATGTAAATTGTCTACAATAATGACATGGAATGAAAAGACATATGAAACCTTACGATTTGTTCGTGATTGTTAAAGTCCAAAAATGTTGAAATTAGTTTTGGGAGAGCTGCAGTAAAAGTATCACCATAATGTATTTGTTCAATAGCAAGTTAGAGCATGCTCATAGTTTGTTCGAATGAAAAGCAGTTTCCAATAGGAAATTGGAGTAAACTCAAAGTTTGTTTGAATAAAATCGATCAATGTGATCGAGAACTAGCTTAATTATCACAAAATACACTAATACAACACACTTCACGTGCAAAATAAATGCGAGCTCACACGTCGCATTTTCGAAAACGTGCGAAAATCGTCTCCTAATTTCGTACACAGTTTTATTTAGGCATGTAAAACAATTTGTGAATACATCTGCTCGTTTCATATCAATTTCTGCATCCCGACCATTACGAATCTCTATCTTTAATGATAAAATCTATTGTTTTCATCAATAGGTCACTTGCAGATAACAAACTTCAAGAGCTTCGAAGAGGGATGTTAGATGGAATATCCAGTGTTGTATGGATGTACGTATACTTTCTTGCTTTGTTTGAATATCAATCCGTCTGAAGTAGGTATCTCTTTGTCCGGAGTCTGCAACCGCAAACTCTCGGGTCCCCAAGTGCATATTGCAGAGTATGTAGTCAATGACTCGTTAAAGAGTGCTGTCAATCAATGATAAACCCTTATGTTATGTGCCTTCGCACTAGTTCATATCTGTGTTAGCGCGTATGGATGAGTGCGAGTGTATGTTGTGTTCATGCAAGTAGAAGTATGTTTGTGTTTATATATGAGATGTACATTTTGCATAAGTATGCAAGCCATGTGAATGCGGGGCAAATATTTCATTACATAATGATAACTGGAGGCGCCATGGTGTAGTGGTCATGACTCTCGCCTTTCAACCAGAGGGTCGTAGGTTCGAATCCCACCCATGGTGTCAATATCCTTCAACAAGAAATTCATCAACATTGTGCTGCACTCAACCCAGGTGAGGTGAATGGGTGCCTGGCAGGAAAATTTATTCCTTGAAATGCCAAGTGCGCCGGAGGCTGCCTGGCTAAAGCCAGGGTAATACTATTGCAAAGCGCCTTGAGCACTCAACAGAGTGGATACGTGCGCTATATAAATTGCATCTATTATTATTATTATTCAGTTTGTGCTGAAATTTCTGCCCATGTGTTTATGCCCAGATATGTAATGCCATGTATATATGTAAGTGCCAGTATTGTATGTGAAAGAGTACGTGTAAATGTATGTTTATGCAGGTTGTGTGTATATGAGTGAGGGGATCGTTGTGAACGTTACGTTGCTTTGTATCTTATTTGTTTATCTATTCTCCGCCTTCAGATCATTTGCCCGGAACTCAATAACAGCCGTCGAATCTGGTACATTTGACAACGTGACGAACTTAAAATATTTGTAAGTGACATTTGAACTATAAATGTCATAAGCTGAAAGTACACTATTTGCATAAGAAGTGCAATCACTGTTTTCTATTTTTATCCAGATATAAATGTCACACTGGACCAATGTTTAAGTTGGCAAGCATTTTTACGATTTCAAAACTATAATGAATGCCATCGAGAAAAAAATATTATGTTATTGATATGCTCCTTCATATCTTGTCCGAATGTAAATCAGATTACCATAAACATAATAAATACAAAGGAATGGCTTGCACAAATGATCCAAAAATGATACGAAAACTCATCATAAATTATCAAGATAAAAAGAATTTAGATTGAAACCATCATTATTGATTGTATTGTGTTGGAAGCATGTATATACATCATGAAAATATTGAAAATGTTGTTCTTTTTTTTCGTAAATGAGATTTTACATCATTTTCTGTAATATGTGATATCTTTCATGTTCCCTTCATGTATTTTGGAGATTGAAAGTAAACGAATCTCTATACAAAAAAAAAAAACTATAAATATTTCAGATATCTGCTGGTAAACAAACTGACAATTATTGAGAGGGATTATTTCACCAACCTTAAGAGTCTCAGATGGCTGTAAGTACTGTTTTGAATTTTATATTTCTATTTTATTTATAAATCACTCAGATATACGAATTCAATCAGCATTTTCAAATTCAATTGATAGTAAAAAGGAAAATAGCAACATACTTCAATATACAAAACATAACTCAATGACAACACCGTCATCATCTGATCTATTGACATTCCATTTTTGCTGACACTATACCCTCCAAAAAGGGCGAATCTATCCTATGCCGACATGGATTATCAAATGGAGGTACAAATTTGATATATTGATTAACCTTTTAAAGACAAACGTGCTATAAGATGGATACAGTCTTCTTTCTCTAAATGAATAAAAAAAAAATAACCTTTTAAGGACAAACGTGCTATAAGGTGGATAGGCCTACAGTCTTCTTTCTCTAAAGGAATACAAAAAATCAGTTACAGTTTACATAATTAAATGTCGAAGTCAAATGGCAACCACGATCAAATGAATTGATAATATTCTTTTTTTTGTTTTGTAGACATCTCGGCAGAAATAATTTGGAAACGATCAGTGCAGAGGCGTTCCAGGAGCTTGATAGTCTAACAAACTTGTAAGTCTCATTAACCTTGTTGAGTAAGACGCAGTCATGCATAATCGTTAGTACCCAATGTATGGCAAGCGTTCAACTTATTTGTGTGCAGGAGGGCGTGGCACGAGCAGACCACCATTCTTATTTTATAAGACATCACTAAAAGAGGTTCAAACCCCAAACCTACTTCTAAGAGGGCGCATGTTTTGGTATGAAATTATGATTGAATTCAAACAATATTGTAGTTGAAAATGTGTTTTTTGTTGCAAAGTATTTCGTTGAAAAACAATGCGTGTATCAAATAAGATTGCGAATAATTTTAACAGTTAATTTTACAGTTTAAAGCCATGACACATGATTAAGGTAAAGGCGCAAAACTTTGCCAAATATACTTGTCAGTACTAATTTTTCGATTCCACAAAAATTCATACAGTGTTTTACATTTTCTTACAGGATTCTTCGTAACAATTCCATTAGGGTACTGGAATCAAATGCTTTTAGAGGACTAAACAAAATCACAGGCATGTGAGTAAAATACTTTTCTCTGCATGAGGAAGCATCACTTTCCAGTGTTTATTAAGTAGAGCGCGATACAAGTTCATTTCGGTGGTCAATCCAATTCAATAAACGTTTCTTCCTTGAATTACAAATAAAGATATACCGCTCAAAATCAAATCATTCACAATGGCCCAATGACAATGATGTTCGTGAGATGTGTTCGTCACAGAATTTAATTATATGCATATGCATTGCTTCTAAATTGTCACTAAAATGAAAGCAAATTAAACGATTATTTACAAATATATGGAAATTTCAGCGTTACCATGCTATTTACATTCAGGAATATTGCCATAAATCAGTTTCATTCTGATTTTAAAATAAACTCTAAATTTGTTTTTATTTCAATGCCAAACTTGCCATCAGCCCCAACACCATCTCTACTTTGTTTTTATGTCGATATTTCTTCCGAATTTAAAATCATCGTGCATCTTTTCATGTTTTGTGAAACAGATCTTTTACTGATAATAAGCTGACAGAACTACGGAGGGGTATGCTAGATGGGCTTTCAGCTGTGACTTGGGTGTAAGTGAATTTCCCTATAAAACAATGTACAGAAGTACTCCCAAAGTAACAATAGTTATCAAAAGACATCATTTAACCCTACATGATACACTCAAAGTCATTTCAAAGTCAGCTAGATAAGAATACTAATCTTGGACCTAGGAATCGTTTGAGACTGAGATTGACATACTTTTAGGACCATGCAAACATCAGCCAAATGACAGTAGAAAAATAATTCTTTCCATAGCATTAGAGTTTTGGCCATACAAATATGATAAGAGAGTGATTGAAATATTTGTCAATCCTTTTTGTTGGAATGCACCGGAAATTATCTTACAACCATTCATTAAAACAGGTCATAAATAATCAGAATTGAATGAATATCCAAAGACTTGTAAAACAGTCTAAGCTCATGTCTTAGATTTGAGAAAAATAATCGACAAAATCGAATCCGTTAAGCTCAAAGTCGATATTTTGGTGCAAGATTTTTTTCTTTGTCATTATTTTCAGTGGAATGTCCAACACCTGTACTAGTATATCATTTTTTTTGACATACATGTACATGGATAAAATCGTCTTACCCGAGTGAACCGTTACAAATAGATTAGTTCATTTAAGTAGACTCAAATAAATGTAGCTATTAATGTAACAAATTTGAGTAATGACCAGATGACGACGCATTTGTTCATATTTCAGTGCATATAAAGAAAGACTTTAAAATATTTCATACTAATTCTCTACTTTCTGATTTCCAGATCATTCAGGCGAAATCCACTGTCCTATATTGAACCTGGAACCTTTGATGATATGACTGCTATTCTTTTCCTGTGAGTGCAGAGTAGGCCAGCTACTAAGAGATTCAGTTTTATATCCTATGAACGTTCTTATGTGGTATTCTTTAAACCGGTTGGTAATTGAACTACATTTGGACCTTGGGGACAATTGCATGCATAGCTATTTTAGTTTTGTGCCCTCATCTTAACATAGAAATATCAACGTCTACGTATATATTAAGAGAGTGGCACAAGAAGTTATGACGTCTTAGAAACAAGAGGATGGCTAAGACCATTTCTTGCATTTGGCCCCAGTTTCTATACGTGCTAATATGTCGAACAACATTCGTTTATGGGGAATGCATAAATCTTCCATATGTTATAGTAAAACTACCTGTTGTTGTCTTGTTTCCACATTTAAAGGCAATACAATCTAGTTTAACATTCTCAGCGCTGGGCCTCTATGTCAGATATACATTTCTTATATGGTACTAATTAGCTCAGTTAGAAATTTCTAAGTGTTTTATGAGATAACCTTTCTTGGTATAAGCTAACGTTTGAATAATTACACGCTACGAACTCGGTATGAATTAAACAAGGCAAAGAATATTGATATCTTTAGGATTTTTGTTTCACGATGATTTTATTATTTTGATAAAATCATCGTGGAAACAAAGATAGCAATACTGACTGCCTTACAGGGAAGACACATATAGGTATAAAATCTAATTGAGAGTCACGTGATAAAATTGAAGCCATGATATGAATCCAAGAGGTTTGCCAATCTGTCTTCTATTGTTATTTTTATTGTCACTATCACTGTGTTTTTATGTTTATCATTAGTAGTAGTAGTAGTTTGGGACCATCATTGGCAAGAAAATCCTCTTCAATGATCAATATTATCATTCTGATATGCAATTCCCTTTTTTTTTATTTCATGTGAAGTTTATTGGAAGAAACACGGCTTATCCATCTTGATCCAGATATGTTCCGAGGGATTGATAATCTTATCAGTCTGTAAGTTGTGACAGAACACTAAGGGGATGTTGTTCAAAAGTTGCAATTGATTGCAAGTTGCAGTTGATCGGAACGCGCAAATCAAAATCATTGTTTCGTGCGCATCTTGTTAGTAGCGCTGATTTATAGTTGATTTAAGATCAATTGCAACTTTTGAACATCCCTTAGTTATTTTATATAGCAATATACGACAGACCACACCTAACTTCCATGACTACTGGATTATCATCCGATTTGGGAAAATAATATATCGTCCAAAAATTATGCATGCCACTTTCTAGTTTGGTTTGATAATCTCACACTGGGATAAAAGTTAATGTTGAGAGCTTTGGAACATAATGGAAACTGTTGAAGTTCTCTCGTACCCCTACAATTTACACAATAACTATTTCAAAGAAAATCCAACTGCATTTATATTCCTTAATAAGAAATCAAGGATTTTTTTTTCTCAGCCATGAGCCCTAAATATAAATCAATAACCACATCTTAGAATTATGTAATTCTCAATACAGATAATCTTCAACGTTTAACTTATTTTCATTTTAGCTCTACGAACGACTACCGACTATGTTGTCTCTTCGAGAACAGTGGTGTGTGCTCTCAGGCACAGACATCCTCACTCGACTCCTGCGATAGGCTGATGCCAAACACTGTCCTACGTATTGCCCTTTGGGTGCTCGGCCTGGGTGCGCTCATAGGCAACTCCATGGTCCTGTTCATCCGATGCACTGGTAAACGGTCAAAGGACTCTGGCCACCAACAACCTTTCTTTATCTCCAACCTAGCCATTGCTGACTGGATCATGGGTGTCTTCATGTTGATCATTGCTTCGGCTGATATCTATCATGGGCAGTACTATTTCCTGGACGCCCCGAGCTGGCGCGAGTCTGTTCTGTGCAAGTTTGCAGGAACCATCGCGATCATGTCGAGTGAGAGCTCTGTGTTCCTCCTCACGATCATCACGGTGGATCGCTTCATATGCATCGTATTCCCGTTCAGTCGGTTCAAGTTCCATGAGTCCTCAGCACGCGCTTGTGTCGCGACCATGTGGATAGTCGTCATCATCCTCAGTCTGGGGCCCATCGTGATTGGATCGTTCGTGACTGGGTTCTACGGGTTATCTGATGTCTGCATCGGCCTGCCCCTTAGCGTGGATTCGACCGAGACTGGAACTCTCATTTACAACCATACGCTAGGTATCACTGTGTTCAACCCCAACAACGACGGTACCTTACAGCCATCTTGGATCTATTCCATCTTTCTATTTCTTGGGATTAACCTCGGTTGTTTCCTTTTCATCCTGATCTGCTACGTCATCATCTTTGTCCAAGTCAAGCGATCGGCTCTGAGCGTAGGAAAAGACCGCAGCACGGGAGGATCGCGCGATCAGGAGGTCCGCATGGCCGTGAAGATGGCCATCATCGTCGGAACCGACTTCTGCTGCTGGATGCCCGTCATCATCATGGGGATCATGTCACAGACCGGACTCGTCCACATCCCCGTGTCCCTCTACGCCTGGTCAGCAGTCTTCATTCTCCCCATCAACTCAACCCTCAACCCATACCTCTACACGTTCACCGATTTTATAGGGAAGAGAAAGAAGACCAGTGTCAGTCAGAACCAGAAGTCTGGTAACTCCGGAAGTACCTCCACAATAAGTAGCGCAGCCACTGATAGTACCGTGGACGCAAATATGATCCAGGAATGTACCAAGCTGTAATCTTTATTCTATACGTGGTCCAGTTTACTTTGTTACCTCTCCCGATCATATTATCCAGACAATTTAATTGTTAGGACTTCTTTCGTAATAAGAGGCTTGTCGATGTATGATAACATTGTGCAACTGAGTAATGTCTAATAGATTTTAATTATTTAGAAGTCTAGGAAATGTTTGCTGGAGGTTTCATAGGTAAATGTGTCTTTTTATTTCGTGCGAGATTTATATTTTATTCAATGGATATTCCTTTTCGACGGCTGGTATATATAAAGACCATTAATTTGTAACGCTTAATTGAAGTTTATCACGGACATAGCCGGTTTACTAGTGATAGATTTTAATACATGCATAATGTTTGTCAATGAGCATAGTAACGCGTTGAATGATATTTGAATTACAATATCTAAAATTCGGGTTTTTTTTGCATATATCAATTGTTGCTATGTCGGTTCAGGCTCGGGCGAGTTTTGGGGTTGTCAAGACCAACGTTGACGGTTTGAGAATGAATAGAATTTGCATCCGTCATTAAATCCACCTGTAGGCCTATAGCGGGTCAGGAATAATTTCAATATACTTCGAGGTTCTAGTAGACAATGGGTTTAGAAGTTTTATTTCTTATGACGTTCCACTGCATAGATGCACCACAACAGGTTTATGTTAAGAATGAGCAAGAAAAGTGTAGCTAAGACAAGTTCCTCCATTCTGGTCCAAGATTTATGACTGTATGTTTGATGTGGTGTATGGCACCTAATAATAGCGTTCCCGCGTGCCTATAAATGAAATGAGGGCTTCGGGACATTGATCATGCTTATTTCTAGAAATGAACAATCACATCTTTGGTTGTAGATTAGATTAAGAATAATTCATTTTGGTCCTATATCTAACTCTACTCACTATGGCTTATGGCACCTTGCGCATGTTAGCGCTCCTGCGTGCCTGAATAT
>BQKZ01010913.1:2248-17962 GCA_036244855.1 Temnopleurus reevesii | reverse complement strand
GCTATTGCACAAATTCATATTTAAACGTTTTGTCTACCCCCTCCCAAACACGGCCGGGATCAATAACTTTGCGGGGGAGGAAAAAACTTGATGACGACATGTTGTGTGCCGCTGTCTTGTTTCACTTCAGCGATTTACATAGTTTACTTATGTATATGACGAAAATAGTCCCTACAGTGATACACAAAATCGCCAAGAACACAAAAATTAAAGCTCGTATTTGTCTGAAAATTGATGAAGGATGAGCTCAGATAGTGAAAGAGTTGGTATAAATAAAATTCCTTAAAATGTTATTTAAATTGTAAATTTGATTTTCACTCATGAAACGAGCCGTCGTAATTTATTCAGGGCAGATATGACAGAGCAAGATAATCTGCCAAGAATGTAAAGTAAACAATGAAGCGATCGTGATGAATAGCGCGTACAAGCATGACAAGCGGGCTCGAATAGAATTCCTAGGAGGCGTAGGTTCAATGAACAATGGTAATGCTGATTGGTGAATGAATTAGCGATACCGGCAAATTCAGTTGAAAAGTGACCGCACTATTTGGTGTTTTCTGCCCGATTTATGCAATATAACTGATAGGATGTGTATAAAACTATACCCAGGTCTATCGTTCACTAGTTATCTAAGCACATCATATATAGTTTTTAACTGGATACAGGTTCTTGATAACTTATAGGCGATTTTATGCATCGATGTAAAAATCTATTTTGTCAGGTATATAAGTAAACTGTGTAAATCGATGAAGTGAAACGAGGCAACGGCACACAACATGTCGTCATTACCATTGTGATCACATTTCCACCCCCTGCATTATTACCATCTTGAGAGGGGGCGGACAAATAATATTTAGTGCTTTTTGTTATGGTCACGAGAGAGAATTCGACATTCAGTCATCTGTATTTATGCTATATGTATATCAAGCCCTCGATTGAAGCCTGATTGATTTTGCTCAAGCGCTGGTCTTTAAGATCTAGCACAGAATCGGTGTCCATAATGTTCAGAAAAGTGTTTCATTGATGAAATTATTAGCTGTTATTTCTGAAACAACTCCTCCATCTTAAGCCCGATTTTTATGGGGGTCCGTTCTTAGAATTTTATTGAAGAAATTATGGTACCATTCCCCCCTTATTTCATGTTGCCATGGCAACAATAAAACGAAATACATTGACATAAAAATAATCATTACTCATAGTCTCATTACTACCTATATGGAAAGTTTACCATATATTACAATTTGAGAGAAAAAAGAGGACAGTATGATTGGAAGAAAACGCATACGCACATATCCATACATACATACACACACACGTACACACACATACACACCTAACCGCACCTATACAACATGCATTCTGCTTCCTTGAAATAAAAATGATATATTTTACTTAAAAGATAATGCACTTTATGACATGAAGTTTTAACAGTCAAGTAAATATAGATTTCCAGTCACGTTAGCAGATTTCTGTAAAACTTAACTTTCGTATTATTTCCTGTTGTTTAACTTTTGGACAATATCAAAACAAATGCTCATATGTTTCTACTTCCTGTCTACAAAGAGAGCAAAGATTATGTGACTCAAAAACAAATTGATAGAGTTTCTCGTTCGTGTATATGACTGCGTATATCAGTTTATATTGACATCCTCTCTGGTTGTTAATATCAAAACATTTTTAAATCTTATGAATAATTCTTTTATTTCCCCTAATCATGCTAATCCAAAGTCGTATTGGAAATGTCTGTCTGTAATCTTTATTTTACAGTCTTTTTGGAGCTATTTAATGAAGTAGAGGCAATACCACACATGGACCGCGGAACGTTTTTGAAGGGGGGGGGGGCTGAATGGTCAATAACCTAATAGATATCTGAAAATCAATTTGGAATCACTCAAATCGAGTTCAGTGGGCGTAAGTCTTCAAAATGCAATTGCACATTGGAGCACAATGTGTAATATTGCTGTACAGTGTATATAAACTTGCGTGCGATATTTTGGTGCATGAGTGCATAACACCGCATTTGGGGGAAAGTACTACATTAAAAAAAAACATTGATTGGTTGGATGATTCCCTATATACAGTGAATAATTGAACCCATCAAACTTTTGATTTGTCTTTTTAAATACCAGTGATATGAAATAGAAACGAACGTGCCATTTAAGAAGAAAAATATTTCGTATACAAATTTTGCATGATGACAACCTGACCATGCTGACGGGGATGCTGATCAACCCTGTAACTCAAGTTTAAGGTATATATCTTGTTACTCATCTATGAAAAAAAAACAGAAATAAATTGGACATCCACATTATTCATGATCATGCTACACATTGCAACTACACAACTTTTTAAGTATGCACGTTTGTGTTTGATATAATGTATATGTTTTTCAATCATGCATAAAGTAGAATTTTGTGACAACTCATTTGATTCTCATCAAATGGCCCAAGAGGTGAACTGGCGAAAAAAATTTCAAATTCGTTTAAATCTGCTTGTATCAAGTTATTTCAGTCTTTGTCCCCCCCCCCCCCCAACAAACACACACACAAACATTGACAATCCTATCCAAGAGTAGGAACGGGGGGTCCCCATGCATCCTCCGATCACATTTTTAACTTGCATTTTGGAATTTGTTGCCAAGACAAAATCGTGTCCTATGGAGTCATTGACGGCCATATTGGTGGCCATCTTGGATTTTCTATGAAAATCGATATTTCCCGTTCAAGGACAAACGAAACGCTGTTACAAAAATATGAAAAAAAATGGATTTTGAACTGGAGATTGCGTAGATAGTCGTGCATAAGTAAACTTTATATCATACAATTAAACTTTGCTCTTTTTCTATTTACGATCACTGTCAACTGTCAAGAAGAACATTGTGTTATTATATCCTATGAAAATAATGAATGAACAAAGTAATATAAACCTACATAAAATGAAATTTTGAATTTAAATACAAAATTTGAGACATGCGAGTCTGAATGTTTTCATGAAAATCCTATTTTGTCAAAATACGTATTATGCTTTGAATTATGGGCCAACATTTTAAGCTCTAATTATTGTTTGAATCATAGCAAAACAGAATTGCCAATTACACTGATAATGATAGTAATAAAGATAATATTGATGATGATAAAATAATAATAATATTAATGATAATAATAATAATAATAATAATAATAATAACAATAATAACAATAGTCCTACTACTAATTATAACAATAATAGTATTAATAATAATAATAATCACAATAATAATAATAATGATAATGCGTAGAGATTGTATAGCGCTTTATTCCAAACTGGTCCAAAGCGCTTGACATAATGAATTCATGATTTCGTAGGAAATTCAAGGTATGAACTACACTTTACAACTAACATTAATTCAATTCAGTGAGGATACAGACTGGTGTATTAATACATAATGCTGCAACTTTTACTTTGACTACCGTATTCGTGCATGAATCGCTTTTTCTGCTTCCATTTAGTTTTAGGCAAATTAATTGTCAAAATGTTATGCTAAAAAAATCCTTTCAAATTCTGAGGAAAGTTGTTTAAAAGACAATAGTTAAGTTAAAGTCAAAAGACAAGACTGATTCATATAATATTTTGATAATTACATGTTTGTCAAGAAGTATGGAATTAACAAATATTTAGGTATTAGATTGTTTTGAATAGAGTAATACAACTCTCTTCGTAAGTGAAGATCTATAATTCTGAGTGGTGGGAGCGACACCACTTGCGATGTTAAGGTTAAAAAAAAATATGTTCTTCCTGTTCTTACCCACAGATGTCACAGTGTCATTTTGTGCAACACTGGGTTTGTGTGTGTCTGGTGCGTGTGAGCGCATGTTTATGTATAGGTTGCATACACGCACCCATGATTTTCATACCCGGGGGCTGAGCACAAATTTTGCGCCCCCGAGAAGATTTTGAAAAATAGCGCTCCCTCCCAATCGAACGCGTAAAATTTAATAATGTTATATCAGCCATAAATCCCAAAACATTTTGTTTTCATATTCTTCTAAAATTTTTGACTAATATTGGTAGGGTAAAATTGGCAAAATATCGCGTAATTTGTTTTTTTTTTATAGCAAAAATGAAAAGATTCATTACTCATCCTCAATCTCAAGCTACGTACGTCTCGAAAAAAATATATTTATACACATACCTTTGAGAGTTAGTCCAACAAAATTTTAGAAGGTATGTGAGCAGGGCGGAAAGTGCTATTATATGGTGTATGCTATGCAAACTCCACTCAACTCCTAGAACAAAAATGCACAATTTGGGTTTCGACCAGGCCACTCTACATCAACGGCTCTTGGATCGTTAATGCTATGGTCAGACGGACATGTACGGATGTCTGCGGATGCATCCGTAAAAAATAAATTCATCCGCAGAAATTGTTGAAAATCTGCGCAAAAAGCCCCAAAACCACGGTAGATACGCTAATGAGATACGCAAATTCTGCGGATGTTCTGCGGAAGACACCCCTTTGGCGGATGTGCC
Organism: Temnopleurus reevesii; assembly: GCA_036244855.1. Taxonomy (NCBI): domain Eukaryota; kingdom Metazoa; phylum Echinodermata; class Echinoidea; order Temnopleuroida; family Temnopleuridae; genus Temnopleurus; species Temnopleurus reevesii. The sequence continues at coordinate 13,453 of BQKZ01010913.1, read as the reverse complement.
ACGCTAGTGTCACTTAAATTCTGCGCAAGCGATACGCAAGATGCGGACTAGATACGGATGTTCTACGGAAGATACGGAAGTTCTGCGCACGATACGCATGAGATACGCATGCGTGTCACACGGATGTCGGCTTTCTCCTCGTCCGCAACATCCGCATATTCAGTTGCGAATCGATCTTTGGAGAGAACACTACTACTACTACTACTACTACTACTACTACTACTACTAGGATACATGATGTCAGGTTCCAGGAGAGGCAGAGGAGGCAGGAGGGCAGCCAACGAGGTCCCTGAGATGACAGAGGAGACACAGGACAGCCCGGATTTGGCCAAGTGGCCAGTGCAATTCTGAAATAACTTTTTTTTTTAATTATTTATTTATGCCAAGTATTATAAAGTCGCCGCCCCTCCCAAAAAAAAAAAGAAAGTTATTTCGGAATTGCACTGGCCACTATAACACTTTGCATATTTTGCAAAGTATTATAAAGTGGCCAGTGCAATTCTGAAATAACTTTGTTTTCTTTAAATATGCAAAGGATTATAAAGTCGCCTCCCCCTAACAAAAAACAAAGCTATTTCGGAATTGCACTGGCCACTACAATACTTTGCATATTTTGCAAAGTATTATAAAGTGGCCAGTGCAATTCTGAAATAACTTTTTTTTTAACATGCAAATTATTATAAAGTCGCCCCCCCCCAAACAAAAACAAAAGTTTCTCTGGCCACTTTATAATACTTTGCATATTTTGCAAAGTATTATAAAGTCGCCCCCCAAAAAATTGCTCTGGCCACTTTTTAATCCCCCCCCCTCCAAGAATTAACATTATTTGACTGGCCACTTTATAATACTACTAATATCTTCATGATACCTCCCATTTTCCCACTCCAAATAAAGAAGTTCGTTTTGCAAACTATTGAGTGAAACGCCATAATATAGTACTTTTATTATAGCATACAAGTTTAAAGCATTTAAAACAAACGAAGAAACAAAAACTAGCATACATTATTAAGCCATACAAATTTAAAGCATAGACTGCAGAAATATTTTGGGAGGATGTGGGTGGCCCTTAAAAGGGCCGTTGTGTTATGGCCTTGAACTCAGTTCAAGGCCATTCTCTCTTGCCAAGGAACAGACCCGGCTGGGCTGTTGTAGTAGTGCTTGAGGTAGAGCCTCTGCATCTTGGCTGCTATAGGGGTGTGGTTGCCAGCAAGCCGCTCCTCCATGTCGTCCATGGGTACATCGTCTCTCCAGCTCCCAGGGATGATGTTGTGGTCGTCATCTTCGCTGTCGAGAAGAGCGCAGCAAATTATGGACGCAGATGCAAGCCATGACGATGGTCTTCACGATCTCAGTGTTCTGCATCATAGCACCCAAGAGGCATCTAAAGCGGTTCGCTAGAATACCAAAGGCATTCTCCACACAGCGTCTGGCACGGGACACCCTGTAGTTGAAGAGGAACTCTTCATCAGTCAGTGGCTTCGCAGAACATGGCTTGACCATGTCCAGTCTCAGCGCAAAGGCGTTGTATGCCACGATAAAATACGGCATGTCCCGGTCGTCGTTTGGCAGTGGCTCTGGTTGTGGGAGGTCGACGGCGTTGTCAATGAAGGCTTGGCGCAGAGAGCTCTCTAGCCAGAGCTGAGAGTCGGAGCAGGACGTACCCAGGGGCTCCCAGCTGCACCCACCGGAACTTGTAGTCACCATCGACAAGGGCAAGAAGCACGATGGAGTGGTACCCCTTGTAGTTGTAGTAGGTGCTGCCAGCATCGGGTGGAGTCTTGATGCCGATGTGCTTCCCATCGAGGGCACCAAGGGCATGGTGAAAGTTCCATCTGCGGGAGTAGACATCAGCAATCTCCTTCCATCCGTCTGCTGTGGTAGGGTTTTTACCAGCTCAGAGTACTCATCACATATTCTTTCTACCTTCTTACCCAACCTTCCCTTCCGACTTTCCTCTACTATTCTCTACTGCGCCTTGAGCATCCAGAAGGATGGATTCGGCGCACTATAATTCACATCTTTTATTATTATTATTATATGGCCTGGCACGTCTCCTTCACCAACACGGAGGTGGTGAGGTGGCACGTAGAAGAGATACATGAGAGAACGGTAGTTGTCTCCTGTAGCCATGTAGCGGAGGGTGATCGCCAACTTGAGACCAACTGACAGAGGTTCTCTGTACCAGGTGTGGTACTTCTGCAGACGGGGAGTGAGTCTGTGCACCATGTCTGCAAACATCTGGGGTGACAGCCTGGTGAAGTTCTTGAAGGATTCCACGTCTTCCGCCCTCAGGATCGTCATGAGGTTGGCGTAGGCACCTTGATGTGGCCTCAGGGTGATCCAGTGGCGCACCCACACTGTTCTTACCTTCCTCTATCTCGTCATCTTCAGGCAGCGGTCCACAAGCGCAGCCAGTCGCATGTTGGCCGTCTTCAGTTCCAGCGCCAGGTTCAGCAGTTCCAGCTGTCCACGATCCATCTTCAAGTCAGCAGCAGATGTACTAGAGAACAGTCTCCGTCGAGAGTCAGGAACAGAATGAAGATCACCTCATCAGCCTCTGCCCTATATATCTGGGTTGCAGACCCCAGTGTACACCACTTGACACCGCTTGACACCGTTTGACACCTGATTCCATGAAATCGGCAATCCCCCAAAATCCCTATCCTTCCCTATCTTCCGCAGAAGTACGTAAATGCCGTAAATATACCGTATCCTCCGTAAATATTGCATATCTAGTCCGTATTCATGCGTAACATGTACGTATCGTGCGTATTGCAAAGAACGGCATTAAAAATTGAATACCTGCGCAGTTTTACCTAAATTTTACGAATAGATACGGACGTTTTACGCAAAGATTCGCAACGATACCAATCAATACGCATGATACGGAACAATACGCAAATTCTACCTGAATTCTGCGCAAAAGACCTTGCGTGAGAAATTTAAATAATTTTGAGATTTTCAAAACTTTTTCGCGGAAGACCTCGATTCCTGCGCACTCCCACGGATTTTTACGGATGCACTTACGGATGATACGCATGATACGGATTGCTGCGGATTTCTACGGATTTTTGCGGATGCACATCCGCAGACATGCGTATCGCGCGTATCTGTCCGTCTGACCATAGCATAACCGACAATTGGTTGCAATGTGTAGATAAAGGTTGTATCGTATGCGCTCTATTTATTGACTTGCGCCGCGCGTTTGACACTGTTAATACGGAAATCGTATTGAAAAAGCTTATGAAAATGGGTTTAAGTTATTTATCTCTAGCTTGGTGTGAAACTTATTTAAATGATATAAAGCAATACGTTATGAATAAAGAATCAAAATCTGATAACATGTGTTTTCCTTAGGAGTTCCACACGGATCTAATTTAGGGCCACACTCCTTTTCCTTATCTTTATCGACGATATGATAAACGTTTTAAAAAAGGTTCAATCGTAATGCATGCTGATGACACTACTTTAACCCCTAAACTGCTGCGGGCCACTTTTGTGGCCCAAGAACTTGAAACTGCCATACCTAAAAACTGTGTGCATGACAAAAGGATACAGAACTATTGTGCATGAACCACTTTCTCAAACATCCATTTGGTATTAGTTGTCAATAGTCATTCACGACTCTGGGCTGAAAAGAATTCTTCCAAACTTCAGTGGCATTACACAATGGACTGATATGTTAGGGCATATGTGGAATTCTTTCCAAGCTCATTACTGATACACACAGAGCTTTAGTACAGGGCTTTGACTTTCACTTTTATTTCACTCCTAATTACATATTCAATGCATTGTTTTAGGAAAGATCATTTACTAGAAAACTGTAATATATTTTGCCATGATATTTTACAGTATTTGAGAATAAGTTGTGTAAATTCCAACATCATACCACTAGCATTTATAACAAAAATGAAGGTCAAAATAACCTATGTTTTTTGTGGAATTTATTGCATCAAGAAAAGTGTTCAGCAGTTTATGTGTTAAACGTCAGTGGAAACTCACTTCCAGACATACTAGAACAATTGCAATATTAATTTAATGGTATTTGTAAATGGATTAAACAAAACATGTTGCATTTAAATGTTTATAAAACAAAATTCATGATTATTGGATCTAAGCAGCTGAGGTTGAATTTATGTAAAAATGAGCCAATTTCGATATAGTTCGATGATCTTTTTATTGAAGTACGTAATAATTTCAAATGTCTTGATGTCCTCATAGACTACAACTTATTATGGTCTGATCATGTTGCATATTTATGTAAAAGAAAGTGTTTGCCAGTCTTGCCATGCTTAGAAGAGTAAAACCATACGTAGATGGAACTTCTTTAAAACTCCTTTATACGTGTCTAATACAATCAAAAATGTATTATTGTTGCGGGATTTGGGGAAATGATTGTATACGACTCTGGAACCATCTGCCTGTAAGCATAAGACCAAAGCAATCTTAATCACTTTAACTTGTCACTCAAAAGGTTTTTCTTAAGGGGGAGACATAGTGAAAGATTGTGTGCTCTAGCAGACAACCTTTGCAGTTGCTTTTTAATTCCCATTGCATTGGATAGAGGAGTATGCATTCCATTTCATTTGTTTACCATCTGAATAATCAAACTAAAATACAAAAAAGGGCCATGTTCACCAGCTGGATTGCAATTGTTCACCAAACCATTATGTTAGAGATCCTTTGTTACATTGTCCGATGAATGTTACCCAGTCACATGAATAGAAGTGGATAATAAGATTGGTCCAACAAGACAGGTGGTGGTATTCTATTCTGAATTAGATTCTGAAACCCTGAGATTCAGAATTAATTGTGAGACTGAGTTTAACATTTGGAGATCCTTTGTAGGTAACAGTCATTAATATTTGATGACAGTGGACAATGAAAAGATCTCCATGGAGACATGTGGGGGTACATTGATACTGTTGTGTACTGAATCAATTACTTAGGTGAATATAATTTAGAACCCCCTATCAAATGTAATATGAGTAAAAAGTAAGAAAATGTTAGCAGATCTGTTATGGAAAATATTGGGTTACCATGTGTATTAATAATTTCATACTGCATTAAAAAATACTAACAAAATCTTTTACACAGCTATTTAGAGATACATTCTAGATATTGAATGGATTACTTTTTTTTAAATTGATAAATAAAACGGTCAATTAAAGGCCATTAATATATAATTAGCTTAATCTCATCGATGACAATAATTAAATTGATTAAGAACATATAATATAATTCATTAATTTACAAAAAACTTCATTCAAATTTATTGTAATGGATTAAAGACTATGCATGCAAATTTCAAGAGGATTTCCATGATCACTTTTTGTTTTAGGACTACCCCAATGAATATTCTACATATTCATTTATATGCTAATTAGGCGGGTAATGTGTCAAATTATTTATATCAAAATTTCCTTTCTTCTATTTATAAATAGAAAACAAAATCTAATTGAAATAAAGATGTAACATAAAAAATAGAGCTTTTAATATTCACTCATGAATACTAGGGGTCCCCCCTTAAACCTAGCTCCGTAACATATCGTGTCAATAAGCGCCATCAACCATTCTCTAAATCAATCTGAAATTCTTTGTTATCTATGATCTGTTAATTGTTCCAATTGATCTCTTTCCGACACTTGCCAGCCGTTTAATTCCGTTTTCTTTTATTCATATATTTACAGCCGTATTTTGCTATGTATATATTTTTCATATTTCATTTCCTTGTTTTTATCATGATACTTTGTTTTGTCAATATTACAATAAATTGTATTCATTGTTTTGAATTGTATATATTTACTTGTTTCTTATACTTGCATGGCCCCATTGAAGATCAATTTTTGTTGAATGGAGTACCCTGTTGAAATAATGAATAGATAACTTAATAAAATAAATAATAATAAATGTATGTTAACATTAACATATGCATATGATTATGAATGTACTGGTGTGTTCAATGACATGACTAAAACCTGAAACTGAAATGCTTGCTGTCAAGTGTTTAATACACCATATGCTCTTTTCTTGTAATCAATTAATGCCAAACTTCTCTTATTCTTCTCATCTTGCTCTTCTTCTTTCTGACCATTTATATCCCTCTAACAGGTTCTTTTCCTTTAACCTTCTAGTTTTATTCTTTAGTTTGTTTTGTTTTCTTCAAATGATAATACATACTGATTTATTTTCTTTACTCTTCTTTAATAAGATAATATTGTTCAAATTCCTTTGTTGTGAAGGCGATTCCAACAAAAGCTATGCTTCCAGGGTACTCGCCTCCTTTGATTCTATCACTTTGTCATGTTATTTTGTCTTGATTGTGTCTTTGAAAAAGGAAATAAATGTTTAATTCAATTCCAAGATTCAATTCAAATAAAACGTCTAGAATCTAGATTAACAACCACCCTTCCCCCACTTGACCTCCCAACCCCATTCCCTTTCTACTTTTTCCCCTCTCTTCTTCTTTTCTTTTATTCATTTCTCTTTTTTATATTTTTTATTTACGAATGTGTTTAGTCACCAAATGAAATGAATGCGGCTTAAGTTTTCCATGGGTACATCAAACATGTTTGGTATAAAAAGTGTCGTATAAACTTATAAACATTATCATTGTCATTATCATTGTACAAACGAATTACAAGTTCTTTACTGTTATGTCAAGTTGAATATCAATATAATATCTTACAGCCTATACTCCATATGATAGATATATTATAATTAAACACAAAATGTTTGCAGCATAAATAAATATGGATGAGAAGACACTAGAAAGTAGAAAGAAAAAAAAGACAACAACAAATAATATCGCGGTGTGTCGTGGTGTGTCCAACGGGAAATGAATCTTTTGTAGTTTGAATTTTCCCCACCGACGCCGTTTATTTTTCTATCGTGGCATATTCAAGTAAAAACTTGAACATTCGTTTGTCTTTGCAGATCAGGTTCAAATCAACAAGATGCTGTGATGCCCATGTATTGTTTTTGTTGATACCTCTGGTTTTGAGTTCGCGATAGATTTTCGGAAATATCCATTGCAGTGGAGCCGTCATTAATTTGGGCATGTTGGGTGAGACGGCGCAACATTGTCAGGTCTGAATTCGCCGCTTTAAGACAAGAAGTATACGGCACCGTGATCTCTGCGAAACCTCTCGATTTAACGGTACACTACATGGCCTACACAGGGGAATATTGTCTTGAATCCTTACAATTGATCCTTTTAGAAAGCGAAAGACATTTAGCAGCAATCATAACATCCATTTTTGTGATCAAAGCATGGCTCGTACCAAGCACCCATGTGCCAGAGCTAAATATGAATCTAAAATCTTGAATGTTTGGAGAGAGGTTGAAAGACACGAATGATATCATGAACCAATGCAGGAAGTCAGCCTGACCTTACGTACTTAGAAGTAATCTCTGCCTATACGGCACCTGATAGGTAGGCCTAGATGAGGTTGGTCAAACTATATCTAAAATAAGTGATCATCAATATAGGAATGGATGACGCAATTAGGTCTGGTGATCTCAAAACAATCAAGGACTTTGTAAAAAGTGGCTACGATATCAATCAAGCGAACAGCAATGGCGATAGTCCATTACATATCAGCATCTTAATGGACAATGAGAAGGTGTTAAAATATCTTATTAAGCATGGAGCAGATATAGAGAGGCAAGACAGAAATAAAAAGACACCACTTAATCTTGCTGCGTCGCTAGGAAATATTAGATTAGCCAAACTATTGGCCAGTAAAGGAGGTAATATCAATGCAGCTGATGTCGAAGAGGAAACTCCTTTACTTGGATCGTTGATAAACGGTCATCTTGATGTTACTAAATGGTTAATCACGCAGGGAGCTGAGGTGAATAAGGGAACTAATAACGGAAAGACTGTATTGCATTATGCTGCACGGTATGGTCATCTTGATGTCACTAAATGGTTGACCAGCCAAGGGGCTGAGGTGAATAAGAGAGATGATTGCGGATGGACTGCATTACACATTGCTGCACGGGGTGGTGATCTTGATGTCACTAAATGGTTGACCAGCCAAGGAGCTGAGGTGAATAGGAGAGATGATTGCGGATGGACTGCATTACACATTGCTGCACGGGGTGGTGATCTTGATGTCACTAAATGGTTGACCAGTCAAGGAGCTGAGGTGAATAAGAGAAATAATGGCGGATGGACTGCATTACACTATGCTGCAGAAGGGGGTCATCTGGATGTCACTAAATGGTTGACCAGCCAAGGAGCTGAGGTGAATAATGGCTTGGAGACTCCATTGAATCATACTGCATGGAATGATCATCTTGATGTCACTAAATGGTTGACCAGCCAAGGAGCTGAGGTGAACAAGGGAGATAATCACGGATCGACTGCATTACACCGTACTGCGCGGATTGGTAATCTTGAATTCACGGAATGGTTGATCAGCCAAGGAGCTGAAGTGAATAGGGGAGATATCTACGGATCGACTGCATTACACAGTGCTGCGCGGAATGGTCATCTTGAAGTCACTAAATGGTTGATCAGCCAAGGAGCTGAGGTGAACAAGGGAGATGATGAAGGACAGACTGCATTACATTATGCTGCACGGAATGGTCTTTTTGATGTCACTAAATGGTTGATCAGCCAAGGAGCTGAGGTGAACAAGGGAGATAATCACGGATCGACTGCATTACACCGTACTGTGCGGAATGGTAATCTTGAAATCACGGAATGGTTGATCAGCCAAGGAGCTGAAGTGAATAGGGGAGATATCTACGGATCGACTGTATTACATTATGCTGCACGGAATGGTCTTTTTGATGATACTAAATGGTTGATCAGCCAAGGAGCTGAGGTGAACAAGGGAGATAATCACGGATCGACTGCATTACACCGTACTGCGCGGCATGGTCATCTTGAAGTCACTAAATGGTTGATCAGCCAAGGAGCTGAGGTGAACAAGGGAGATGATGAAGGACAGACTGCATTAAATTATGCTGCACGGAATGGTCTTTTTGATGTCACTAAATGGTTGATCAGCCAAGGAGCTGAGGTGAACAAGGGAGATGATGAAGGACAGACTGCATTACATTATGCTTCACGGAATGGTCTTTTTGATGTCACTAAATGGTTGATCAGCCAAGGAGCTGAGGTGAACAAGGGAGATAACCACGGATCGACTGCATTACACCGTACTGTGCGGAATGGTTTTTTTGAAATCACGGAATGGTTGATCAGCCAAGGAGCTGAAGTGAATAGGGGAGATATCTACGGATCGACTGTATTACATTATGCTGCACGGAATGGTCTTTTTGAAGATACTAAATGGTTGATCAGACTAGGAGCTGAGGTGAACCATGCAGATAATGACAGACGGACTGCATTACACAATGCTGCACTATGTGGTAATCTTTATGTCACTGAATGGTTGACCAGTCAAGGAGCTGAGGTGAATAAGGCAGATAATGACGGATTGACTGCATTACACATTGCTGCACAGCATCTTGATGTCACTAAATGGTTGATCAGCCAAGGAGCTGAGGTGAACAATGTTGATAATCGCGGATGGACTGCATTACACAGTGCTGCACAATATGGTCATCTTGCTGTCACTAAATGGTTGACCAGCCAAGGAGCTGAGGTGAACAAGGCAGATAATGACGGATTGACTGCATTACACATTGCTACACAGCTTGGTCATCTTGAAATTACTAAATGGTTGATCAGCCAAGGAGTTGAGGTGAATAAGGGAGATACTGACAAAAAGACTGCACTACACGTTGCTGCACGGTATGGTAATCTTGATGTCACTAAATGGTTGACCAGCCAGGGAGCTGAGGTGAATAAGGGAGATACTGACAAAAAGACTGCATCGTATTATTCTGCACGGTATGGTTATCTTGATATCACTAAATGGTTGACCAGCCAGGGAGCTGAGGTGAACAATGGAGATGATAACAGAAAGACTGCATTACACGTTGCTGCACAGTATGGTCATCTTGATGTCACTAAATGGTTGACCAGCCAGGGAGCTGAGGTGAACAAGGGAGATGATGACGGGTGGACTGCATTACACATTGCTGCACGATATGGTCATCTTGATGTCACTAAATGGTTGACCAGCCAGGGAGCTGAGGTGAATAAGGGAGATACTGACAAAAAGACTGCATTACACGTTGCTGCACGGTATGGTAATCTTGATGTCACTAAATGGTTGACCAGCCAGGGAGCTGAGGTGAACAAGGGAGATGGTAACAGAAAGACTGCATTACACATTGCTGCACAGGAAGGTCATCTGGATGTCACTAAATGGTTGATCAGCCAAGGAGCTGAGGTGAATAAAGGAGATAATGACGGATCGACTGCATTACACATTGCTGCACAGTATGACCATCCTGATGTCACTAGATGGTTGACCAGCCATGGAGCTGAGGTGAATGAAGGAAATAATGACGGATGGACTGCATTACACAGTGCTGCATGGGGTGGTCATTTTGATGTCACTATATGGTTGGCCAGTCAAGGAGCTGAGATGAATAAGGTAGATGATGACGGATCGACTGCATTAGACCGTGCTGCACAAGGTGGCCATCTTGAAGTCACTGAATGGTTGATCAGCCAAGGAGCCCAGGTGAATGTTAGCTCTAATAGTGGAAGAACGGCCTTGCATCGAGCTGCAAACAATTGCCATCTAAGTGTCGCAGAGTCCCTACTGACACAGGGAATAGAAGTAGATGCTCGTGCTGAGAAAGACTACACATCTTTGCAGCTTGCTGCTGAGAAGGGTCATCTTGAGATGGTGAAGGTCTTGCTTCAACATGGAGCACGGGTCGATGTACGGAACTCGACTGGACGAACACCACTCCATCTCTCAGCGGGAAAAGGACATACAAGCATAACAACTCTTCTAGCAGATTTAGCAAAGGTGAGTAATGAATTCCTGTATATGGTAATGAGAAGGATCGATTTTTCAAAGCTTAATAATATAAAATTGCATTATAAGCTCACCTTAATTGAAAAGGTATTCACAGTGAGAAATTCATTAACAATAAACACGATATAAAGTATTTTCGAAAAGTTAAGTCGAACGCAATTTCAATGCTCCTTTGTAATGCTATTGAATTCGGTAACGGCTTGTCATTGATGTGTTCGCACAGTTGAATACACGGTGTACGGACCTATTGTCTGCGTTCTAGTTAACTTTTCGGAAATAGTTTATATCG
>BQKZ01010907.1:0-20581 GCA_036244855.1 Temnopleurus reevesii | reverse complement strand
AATGTCCTTGACAAGGAAATCTGGGAGTCGCTTTTTTCACACATATCTCATAGCCATAAAATTTGTCTCATTTGAATCTCCAGGGGACCCAACAACTTGATGATCCATACATTTTTTCCTAAGGCTTTTAGAAAAGATTTTAACTGGAAATTTTGAATAGTGCCTGTGTTATACTATGCTATCTTCACCACACAATTCTTCTTTGTGAGCCCTGTAGTGCCCAACTGCAATGGGTGACTTCAAGTACGGTGTTGAACGCTGGTGTTGGTGTTGCAGCAAAACCAACACCAGCCTCAACACCAAACTTGAAGTCTGTCGGTGTTTGGGGTAGACCTCGCAAGATTCTGACATATTTCCGGTCGTTTCTGTATCACTTCTGTAAACTGACCAACGGTGTTTGACCTTGGTTTACGGACCGTTTTGCTCTCCCAACACCAACACCAACACCGAACACCGTACTTGAAGTCACCCAATGTAGAAACACAGTGTCAGACAACTGCAACTCTTTCTATGATGCGGAGATGCCTAAGATACCATCCCAGAATATGCATGATTTCAAAATTAGAATGAGATTAATGCAACAGCTAAACAGAATTGAGAGCAAATATGACAACAATAACCACAATCGCAGTCATTCATTGTAATGAAAGCCCTAAATCCTAATGAAAGCCCTAAATCCATATGAAAGGTTGGGTGTCAGAATGTTTTACAAAAGTAAAGTAGAGGGGAAAATTGCAACATTTATACATTAAAGAAAGATGAATTAATTTTTTTAATAGTGTAGTTAAAACAGTAATCAACAATAATTTTGAAAAAAAATCCCTATGTGTAGTTCTATTTTGTTGAAAATGAAACATCGTAATATCCTTGGTCCATATACTCAACTTGTCCTGACACGCAATAACTGAGTATACCGTATTGGTACCACTACCTGGCACTGCAGGTGTCGATTGCTGCGCTAATATATGGGTGCCCTTCACCAAGTTATGCAGATCAATTTAAAGCCCAGAATTTTGGCTAAATAATAACCTGAAAATAAACTTAAAGTGTTGGATTTTGTGGTTTGTGGAAGAGCAAAACTGCTTAAGGGACTGGACACTGGTGCTTTATACGGTACATAATTTTTAAAATTGTGATTTTTAAAACTCCACAGGTCTTAGTAAAGATGGCATTGGAAGCCAAAGATGAATCCCTGATGGGAGGCGATACTTCAATGGAAAAGAAACGTCGGAAGCGGCAAAAGAGGCTCATTCTTGATGTCTGCCACCAGATTGAGTTCTACTTCAGTGATGCCAATTTGAGGAAGGATCGATTTCTCAAGAAGGAGATGGAGAAGAATAAAGATGGATGTAAGCTCGGATTTTAGTCTTTGTTTCTACAGATGCTTAGATTAAACAAAACAGAGCAAGAATTTTGTTCTGGAATTTTTATTCTAAAATAGATTGTTAAAAGTTATAATCATAATAATAGTACTATTTCTATAGCGCCTAATTATGCACTTCCTCTTGGCGCTTTACAACATATAAGCAAGTAAATGTGTACATATATAAATTCATAAATCTGAAATCATGGAAAAGAATATCTAAACACAATAACAAAAAGTTATCTTGCTCTGTCCAGCATTTATAGAAAGAGTTGTTTAGAGAAGCGAAAGTTAACAAAAACTTGACTGAATTTTGAGGTCATGTATACTGCTGAAACTTCAAAGCACTGTGCCGAATGGTGACCATGCCTGAAACCCTTTCAAATAGTAAAGAGCACTTTTATCTATAGGTTACTCATGTGAGGTACAGTGCCAGTCAGGATTCTTTGCTTACCTGTTTAATATCACTATAAAACTCGAGCCAATGGAATAATGTTGGGATTACTGAACCATGTCTATTTTCAGGCATTTTATAGTGGAATTGGGTAGCAAAGAATTCTCGCCTGCATTGTACATTTCTATGTGAGTGTATAAATTAAAAAAAAAAAAAGACAGCACCCACAATCTCCATTGGAAATTGATGTTGGGAATTTTTATTGAGAACTGTGGGTATGTTTTTGGTATTGCTATGTGTTGTGAACAAATTATAAATTTATTCATAACATGTTCAATTTATCTTGCATTCTTGCAGATATAAGCGTGGATGTAATAGCAAGCTTCAACAAGCTTCTGATGATGAAAGCAGATAAAAAGATGGTCATCTCAGCAATACAGCAGTCATCTCTGTTAGAGCTGAGTAAGGATGAGATATTGGTCAGGCGAAAAGAAGCTTTGAAGCCACCTCGATATGATCCAGATGACTGCACTGTCTATGTGGTGAGTAGGAAATTATTGTCAATAGACTGACTGATTGTTTCTGTTCCTCCATTGCATGCAGAGATTGTCCCATAAAGGGCAGCTGAATTGATGCAAGAAGTTATGTAAAAGATTAGAACAAGATGGGATAGTAACCTTTTGGTTATAAACCATTTGGTTTTAAATTGTAGTCGTAATGGCTTCTATACGGAGCATATGGGTCTTGTATACCTCTGGAACGCAAGTCGAAATGGTTGTCATGTGTGGGTAAACTTGGCCTGACAGAGTCGTATTATACATTTGATGTTTCAGGAGGGCTTTTGTAATCTGGTCTGGGATGTTTTTCCAATTTGAGAATTGGTTGGAAATTGGTGATTAAAATCCTTAAATTTTCTATTCAAAAGATAAATATTTTTTATTTAAAGTTGGAATGTGATTAACATATTCATACTCTGTCATATTAATGAATATCATATTTAGTGAAGATTACAATGTGATTATTTTCCTTTATCATTTTATCAATTTCGTCTTTCTTTTTGCCATTCTTTCATATAGGAATGCCTTCCCAAGAAAACTGATCATGAATGGTTGAAGAAAGCGTTTTCATACTGTGGTAAAGTGGTTTACGTCAGCCTTCCTCGCTACAAGTCAACATCAGATATTAAGGGCTTTGCATTCATTGAGTTTGAATGTCCAGATGATGCTGAAAGGGCTTGTGAGGTGTGTATGACAAAGAAAGAAGAATTTAAAAGCCTATTGAACACAGGATTGGTCTAGTTCTAGTATTGTTGTTAATTTTCTGGGTAATATCCTTTGGAATTATTAGAGTGCAGGAACATCAGTAACCTCATTTGCAGTAAATTTATGGCACTTTGACATTTGCCTCTTGTTCTAAGATTGCCACTTACTTTCTTTTTTGTTTCCCTTTATAGGTTTTTATGAATCCAGACGTTCCAAACAAATTTGTATTCATTAGTTTGTCTATCGTATTTCACTTCAGAAGAGTGTACTAGTCAGAATTCTACTTGTTAGCACTTTAGAAGCTCAGAACAATAAATATAGCCCAATGATCAAAGTATGATCCTATTGTCATTGGCTTTATAAGCAGATAAGCAAACTTGTTCCATAAACAAAACAAATTCAGAACCAGCAATACCTTAAAGGGAAACCTACCCCTGGAATTAATGTGCTCTTCATTTACATATGTTTCTACTGGTGATGTTTTTATTCACAGACATTCTTACTATTTAATCAGCAAAAAAAAATTGCCAATGGTGCACAATGAAATATATGTCAAATCATTTGAATTATTTGTTATGTTGTCCAATTTGACAATTTCATATGCAATCTTTTTTCCTGAATACAAGCTGTTGTCCTTAGCTTTTATACCTCTTATCTGTAATAGGTAGAGAGTTCAATTTTTGGTTAGCATTTATGTCAGCGGGTTTATTAGCATAGTAAAATTTGTTCCCTTTTCTTGTCTTCTAGGTGATGAACAATCCACCTCCCGATATGATGTACCGTGCTGGGAAATTCCCTATGATGAAAGGAAATAGGAGAATTGTGCCTTTAGAGTTTGATCTGTCCAAACAACAATACCTCAGAACAGTTCCTGATAGACACTCGGAATATGACAGAGTGGATCATAGGAAGGGAACAGATTTAAAACATAGTAGAGGGAATGGGACTGAGGTAGATGGTGATAGACTGAAAAGGAAGAGGGGGATAGATGATGGAGATGATGATTTGCAAGGACATGCAAAGGAAAGGAAATCTGAAAAAGACTCAAATGAGCAGTCAGATAAGCAGAAGGGATTGAAGCGAAAGCATGATGAAGATCATACAAGTGAGGAAGCTGTCAGGAAGTCGATGAGGAAACACACTTCATCGAGTGAGAGCTGCGATAAGGAGGATGACGACAGAGAGGAGAGGAAGAGGAAACTTCTCCAGCAGGCGAAGATGCACATGATGAAAAGGAAGAGGAGTTTGAGCGAGGGCGATATGTGGAGCGTTCGAGAGAATGATGACGACAGCGACAGCGAACACGAGGTCAAGAAGTCGAGATGTGACGAGACGGGCGATGGAAAGATAGAAGGGTCAAAAGGAGAAGAGAGTCCGGAAAAGAAGAAGCGAAATCGGAAGAAGAAGATGAAGAGGATACAGGAAGAGGAGGAAACACTTTTTCTCAGAGTCATTCCAAAGTGAGTTTTGATGTATGTTTCCCTCATAAATTCATTAATTCCTCTCTTATTCCATTAATATTTACATGAACAATTACATTTAAAAATGGCTTATTGTAAGATGTATGTTATTTTGTAATCCCATGCTTTCTAATGAGTAAATAGCATGAATGGGTAAGTATCTACATTTTTGTGGATTCCAATTGATCCATAAGACAACAGGTATTGTTTGGAAAAGTATTGTTAACACATTACTGCAAAGTAAAAAATGTGTGTGTACACATCAACTTACCGATTATGCACTGTAGATCAATTTTTTTTTTATTGTACCCCCCCCCCCCCCCCTTTCAAGAGAGCTTATTGCCCCTCTACAGTAAGTTCACTGTATCATGCAAAACAATTTGTAACCTTTTTTTCTAACAATGACTTTTCAAAGACCAACTTTTGCGAACATGTAATTTCTTGCGATTATTGCAAGACCCATGCAAGTTAAGTGCTCAGGAAGCTATTTGAATTCACTTTTTTAATTCACTTTGCAGGAGAGAATGGTTGTTCCTGAAGGAAGAATACCTCACTCTTCAGAAAGAGAGTTTAGCTCAGATGAAGGAAGCCAAGAGAGGGAGGTATCGGATGCCTGAAAGACAGAATCAAAGTCAACCAAAGGTAAAGGATTTTCATTGTTATATAACGCATTATAAATTAGAAAGCCTAAAGATTGTTTGGGAAAATCTGAAGATAAATCATCGTCAAACTTTCACTTTAATACCCAGGAATGCCACAAGAGACTTCAACATCATAGTCCATGATTGCTCAACTTTTGTTTCACTTATTTCCTTTCTCACTAAAGAATTCCATTTTCAAGCAGGATTTTATCTGTGTTAATGACCACATAGATGGTTTGGCTTCTATCAAATTTATTGATATATATCTGTATCTCTTTATCCATCTCTATCTGGGCCCTATTGCATAAATAATTGCAAGTCAGAAAATTTATCGCAACTCTATTTTCAACCAATCAGGAGCGTGTACTAAGGACTTGCGTGTAATTTTCTGTTGAAGAGTTGCATTTAAACACAACTTTTTATGCAATAGGGCCCTGGCCTCCCCCTGCCCCCTCCCTCTCTTTGCACAGATTACTGAAACCGACACGACCAAACTCAAAGCAATGACATTAGAGAGAAACCCCCCCCCCCTGAATCAAAGCCGACAGACGTTGCATTTACTACAGAGACAAGCATGAAAATCGACTCTATTCATAGAGTTTATACTTTTTTATATCTCACTTTTTTCTTTCTTTTGTAAATATTCAGATTCCTGAAGTTGACACCAGTAAGCCTGAAATCTCAGATGGGACTGTCCCTGAATCAAAGCACACGGACATTGCATTTACCGCCGGCACTGTCATGAGGCTTGAATGCTTGCAACCAATTGTATCAAGGAAAGAAGTCAAGGTAGGATCATTGTTAAGTTTTTGTTCCATTCTTTAAAATGACTTCCTCAAATTTCATGCATAGATAAATTGCATGAAATCATCCCTCATTGTCATTCCGAATAAACCTTAAATCGTTGTTCTGAATCATGATCTTTTTTCCCAACAATGATGATTTGTGATTTTCACTTGCATCCAAGCATATGTATTTTTTAAATTTGTGAATCAGGCATATGGCATTAATCTACACAAAGTACTTCACTACTAGCTCAAATGCAAGGATGCATTTAAGTTTTGAGGAAAAAAATTCTGGCTCAGGCAATTAGTTTTCAGGCCATATTCCCTTCTGGTTGATTTTCAGGGCCTCTGATCAATTCCAACTGGCCTTCTTGCAAATGATACTTGATAGGCATGCACAAGGTGCAAAAATTAGAAAGGGTTCGAAAACAAGCAGTATTTCCAGACTACCAGTCGCAGATATTTGTAACTAATCTCCCTTTCATAAATTGTTGAGAAAGTTACATTTACACTGCAATAATAAACCAATTTTTTGTTCATTCTAGGAAAATCTTCAGAGTCTCTCTCCTGTTGCGTATGTGGATCTTCCTGACGGCCACACCCAGGGGTTTGTTAGGTTTGAAACTGCTGAAGGCCCGAAGACTGTCTTAGAAGAAACAAACATTGCCAATCTTGCCTCACAACACATCTCGTTATCATTAGTGTCAGGTAAGTTGAAATCTTCGTTGACCGTTTAGGAAAGAGGGGTTAGGGGAACCTTAAAAGCATCTCTCAAGAGCTTTGGCACTATGGATCTTCCAGATGGCCACACCCAGGGATTTGTTAGGCTTGAAACTGCAGAAGGTCCGAAGAATGTCTTGGAGGAAACAAACATAGCCAATGTTGCTTCACAACACATCTCGTTATCATTAGTGTCAGGTAGGTAGAACTTTTTTACTATATTGTTAGATAGAGAAGAGAAAAAGATATTTTCTGGCGTTTGCAAATGTGCAGATAGCCCCACCCCGGGGAATGTCAGGTTCGAGACTGCAAAAGATCCCAAAACTATTTAAGAGGATATTACCATAATCAATCTTGCTTCATAGCACATCTCATTATCATTAGTGTCAGGTAAGTTTAAACCTTTGTTGATTTGAACCGTTTAGGAAAGAGGGGTTAGGGGAAAAGAAACTTCAAAGCGTCTCTCAAGAGCTTTGGCACCTATGGATCTCCCAAATGGTCACACCCAGTGGTTTGTTAGGTTTAAAACTGTAGAAGGTCCGAAGACTGTCTTAGAAAAAACAAACATTGCCCTTCTTGCTTCATAAAACATCTCGTTATCTTTAGTGTCAGGTAGGTAGAACTCTTTGTTGCCTCGAACTGTTTAGGAAAGAGGTGTTAGGGGAAAAGATCCTTCAAAGCATCTCTCAAGAGCCTTGTCACTGTGGATTGCCCAGATGGCCACACCCAGGGGTTTGTTAGCTTTGAAACTGCAGAAGGTCCGAAGAAGGTCTTGAAGGAAACAAACATCGCCAATGTTACTTCACAACACATCTCGTTATCATTAGTCTCAGGTAGGTAGAACTCTTTGACTATATTGTTAGATAGAGAAGAGAAAAAGATATTTTTTGGCCTTTGCAAATGTGCAGATAGCCCACCCAGGGGAATGTCAGGTTCGAGACTGCAAAAGATCCCAAAACTATTTAAGAGGATATTACCATAATCAATCTTGCTTCATAGCACATCTCGTTATCATTAGTGTCAGGTTAGTAGAACTCTTTTGTTGACTCGAATTGTATAGGAAAGAGGGGTTAGGGAAAAAGAACCTTCAAAGCATTTCTCAAGAGCTTTGGCACTGTGGATTGCCCAGATGGCCACACATAAGGTTTGAGAATGCAGAAGGTTCGAAGACTTGTAGAAGAAACAAACATTGCTAATCTTGCTTCACAGCACATCTTGTTGTCATTAGTGTCAGGCTAGTAGATCTCTTTATCAGTTAATTTATTTATGAAAAATAAATAAAAGGAAGATAACCTTGTAAATTCATTATCATTTTCCAGTATGGATTTCCCAGATGCCCACACGCAAGTGTTTGTAAGGTTTGAAACTGCAGAAGGTTCCAAAACTATCTTGGAGGAAACCAAAAAGAAAACAATCATATCTTGTTATCATTGAAATCTTTGATGACTAAACTTGAATCTGCTATGAATGTATATACATTTCTTTGTATGGCACTTCATTAGGGGTTTTGTATTTTTACTGGTGCTTCCACCAAGATTTTGATCTTCATTTTGATAGCTGATTTCAACTATTTTAATCATTATTTTTATTTTTATAGGTGCGGAGGAGAAAGCCTACTGGGAGAAGCTTGCACGTGATCGGGAAATCAAACTCAACTCCCAGCAGCAGAAGAAGAAGAAAAAGAGAGGAGTGAACAAGGTAAGAAATGCTTCTTTAATTGAATCAGATAGGAATAGATGGGAAACAAACAAGATCTTCAGGGATACATAAACTTACTTGATAGATGGGAGTCTTGTGTTATATATGTCATTTTTACAAGATTTAAAAGAATGTAGAAGATATTATCTGGGTTGGAACAACAGAATCCCTTGATGTATGATAAGGTATGTATCGAGCTATGTAAAAACTTTTATCCTGTAATATTCTTTAATTGTCCTGCTTATTTTACAGACAGGCATACAAACACAAAATAGTTGTATGAGTCCATCATAGCAACAACACGTAATGAGACATGTTCTAGAGAATCAAGGCTCTTGCAAGAGTGTATCTGTGTAGGGGTTGATGTTTCATGCACTGTTTGTGTCCATGCATCAACTCAGCGTTTATAAGCCGGATCATAAAATCACCAACAGTTGGTTTATTTCAGCAGCAATTGTGAGGTACACAAATGATAAGATGATATAATCTGTTTGAAGTTAAATTTAGTGAACTTATTGCCATATGTATCAATATTTTGCTTTAGGAAACACAAATTACAATTTGTTTGTCTTTCTATTTATTATTTTTTTTCAGAACACACGGAAAGCCAGCGCAACCAAAGAGAAATCACACATCCATTTTAAAGAATGAGTCCCCATTCTCAAGCCAGATTTCAATGAGATACCAACTGGCGAACCCTGTGGCACACATTTTTTCTTCCCTGCATTGCTCTTAGGAAAAAAACACTTTTTCCCGGATGGTGTTTCACCTGATCATTATTGGGAGTTTGGAATATACATTTAGATGACTTGAACATGATCTGTGTTGCTATACTATTCAGTTTCTCAATCACTGAGTGCAAGAAAGCTGAGCAAGGTGTTTAGTTTGTGATGACGGACATTTACAGAAGCCCTAATTATGGTGAGGCGCAAATAAAGTCAACTTTTAACCTCGGGAATACCTAATCATATTCAACACTCTCAATAACAAAATTGATTATTAGAATGATGAAGGTTAGACCTTTTTAGGCGCATTCAAAGAAAAGCCTTCAAATAAGTTGATTCTACCAAAGTCCCCAGTACCGAAGAGGTATAGTCGTCACAGGAAGACAGCTACAGAGTGTTGGCCCGCACCCAATTACCACCAAGTCACTGATATTTTTAACCCAATTTCTTAGAGCAAGTCAGGAGCTTTTTCAGTCTTGCAGACCCAAGTTTCTGTAAAATTGTCTGAGAATATTTATCTTGTTTAATAGGCAATCAGACAATTTGTTACAGTCCAGGGAAAGTAAAAAAAGAAATATTAATGTTGTCTACTGCTTAAATTCCCATTGCTCCAAGAAAATGGGCAATTCTTGTATAAGTAGTCACATACAAACAACATCGCAATGTTCAACAGTAAAGGAGGAAGGCAGAATATGAAATTCAAGCTCTATATTCAGAGCTGAATTGCTACCAATTGCCACAAATAACTCTTGTGTGAAACAGTTGGGTTCTTCCATGGAACTGGAAATTGAAGATACAGTAACTCTCCCCCAGGCGAATCTGTTGGGACCAAACAAATCCTCTATGAGCTAGGAGAAATTTGACTGAAGAGGTCAATTACACATATTCTTTATGGTCTGTCGTAAAAAAAATCCATCGTCTTTGGCAATTATCTACTTGGACAAGTTCGACTTAGGCAGAGATGACTGTATCTTCGTGGGGTTTTTTTTTTGGCATAGGAGTTCAGAGAGAATTCCACGGATTCCTGATGTATTTTTTATCAATTAATAATTGTTAAAAATTGAATCATATGATAAATTTTCAGTTTCTTGTGTATCTTTAAGTAAAAGAATCTACAGATATATATGCATTTTATGCATTTAATTGTTTTAAATGACTTTTACCACTCATGCTTTTACATCTTGAAAACTAAATATAAAACTAGATGTTAAAGTTTTGAAGATCACTAAGATACTGTATTTCATTGGCAAATAGAAATGTGTTTTGAAATATTTTCAACCTGCCATAAAGGGAATAAAAAACAATTTTATTTCAAATGTGTGTGTTTGTGTGTTTTTATTTCAAATTTCAGGTTTATAATATTTTGACTCAAAAGAAAAATAACCATAAAACTAGGCAAACAGGGCAATTTGAGTGAGCAGGAACAAAGCTCAGCTGGACTTTATAAACCCTGGCTGATTAGGGATAGACACTGAGCAGGTGAGACAAATGATTTTGGACAAAGTAAAAAAAACTTCACTCAGTGTAGAGAAAGTAGTGAGCAAATGTTACAGTTACTGCTCAACCTGTTAATACGGTATGCCATGTTCCTGGGCATTGTTCATTATCAGATGACTGTGACATGATAATGTTGTGATGGTGATGATGATGATGGTGGTGATGGTGATGGTGATGATGATGGTGATGATGATGGTGGTGATGATGGTGATGAGGATGATGATGATGGCGATGATGATTGTGGTGATGATGATGATGATGATGGTGATGATGGTGATGATGACTACGATGATGATTTATAATCGTTATGATCATGATGATGACTGAGGACAGTGATGATGGCGATGGTGATAATTGATCATAATGATGATGATGACTATGACTGATGATGTTCATGATGATGATAGTGATGACGATGATGGATGATGATGTTGATGAGGATGATGATTGATGGTGGTGATGATGATGATGACTTTGACTGATGATGATCACAATGATTGATGATAGTGATGATGATAATGTTTATGATGATGATTGATGATGATGGTGATGATGATGAGAGTAATGATGATGATTGATTAATGATGATGATGATGATGTTGATGATAATGATAGGATGGTTCTGATTATAATGATGGTGATTAGGAGGATGGAGAGAATGGTGATGATGTTGATGTTCATGATGACAATGATGATTGTGGTGATGATGATGATGATGATGGTGATGGTGATGGTGATGGGGATGATGGTGATTGTGGTGATGATGATGATGATAATGGTGATGATGATGACAATGATCGATGATCATATCACGGTGATAATGATAATGGTGCTGATGATGCTGGTAATGATGACTATTACAGTGGTGTTGGTGGTGATAATTAAAAAACTGGCGGTGTTGCTCAAAATCAACTTCAAATTTGCAAATTGTCATGAACATTTTCATTCGCATATGGTAAGCGCATTTAATAAGACACACATTAAACAATGATTTTGATTGGCACGTTCTGATCAACTGCAACTTGCGATCAATTGCAACTTTTGAACAACACTCCCTGGGTCTGGTCAAGAAAATCAGAAGACCAGTTAGATATAATAAACTACTTGCAGAAACATGCATGACATACATGACCAAAAGCCAAAAATTTTCAATAAAAACAAATCTATGTCGCATTAAATCATTCAAATTAAAAGTTCCTAACTTTCTTGTTAATGGTCCGATTTGCTTCAAACTTTTCTTTTTATCTGTTAATCTGATCCTGAATATAGTGGGGATGAAACGTGACATAAAAAACTACCCCTTGAGATGCTTGATAAAAAGGGGATGATGACAATAAAGACAAAAAATGACAAACATTGTTTTCTGATATACATATATTTATTTGTATACTTATGAAATAAAAATATACTTTTACACAAATACACATGTACTTTATATTCAATGTTCAGCATCTACAATAATATCAAATAAAACACTTCAAAATATGAAACATTTAAGGTGATATTCATTATGGATAACATTTATCTTAGTTCGGGAAGGCCAAGTGGATAATACTATCAGATAATAAGTCACAAACTTGCTTTCAAAATCAATGAATACAGCAATACTTCTGATTATTTGGAAGAAAGATTGAACTACCAAGCTGATAATTTGGAAGGAATATCGGTTAAAAAATACAGTCAAACCTCGTTTTAAAGAGAATTGATTTAACAAGCTCTCGTTTTAACAAGGTAATTTTCCTGGTCCCATCTCTTTGTATTTTATTGTATTTTGACCCTGATATAACAAAGTTTCAATGTCAAGAGGTAATTCCTCTGGTCCCAACGACCTCGTTATAACGAGGTTAGACTGTATCTATATATGGTGAGTAAGTAGAATCTCGCATGTACTGACAGTAGAATACATGAACTTGACATATAATGCAAGTTAATATCAGAATACAGTTAGAAATACACATTGTTTTCACATTTGAAATACATGGACAGCTGATGGGCGTAACAGAATCACACAACTGCACTGCTGTAATTCTTATACACTGGTCTTGGTCCATTAAAAATGACACTGTAAAATACACATGATAAAAACATCTATCTTTCTAAAATAGAGATAAAAGCACAGACTTGGTATTCACATCAAACATCAATTTCATTATTACAAACCTCAACAACTGTGACACACATGAAGTTTATAAATTCAGACCCAAAATAATACACAGTACAGGTCACTCTGCCAAAGTCGAATCTGTTGGGACCACAAAAATCTGTTCGACTTATGAGAATTTCGACTTAGATTAGGCTAATAACACTGGTTTTGTATGATTTGTTCCAGAAAATCACATCGACTGAAGCAATTATTCAACTTAGACAAGTTCGACTTGGGCAGAGTTGACTGTATTTTATTTCTACAGATGACCTAAAACTTATGTTCATTAAAAATTGTGTATTAGAGGTGAGAAATCAGTGTAAAAATATGCAGTACTCATTATAAATCATGATAAACTATAATTCAGGGTTCTTTTCCCAATAATGTGATTTTTCTATGAATTGCTCTAAACAGATCATGGATTGATATGTTTCAGTAATTTTCACTAAAATGACAATTTATTCATTAAAATTTCAAGTGTTTTTACAAGGCATTCTCCAATGAAGAGATTAACCAAAAATATGAAATGTAAAAAAATACCTTACCAATAAATGTTAAAAATATGATGCTTAAATAAATATACTTTTTGAAAAATTCTATAATAACTTAATACATATATTATAATGTACCATGTACATTAAGATAATAAAAATCTGCTGGTAGTTATTTCAATTGACAGTGAAGTGAATTCCACTAACATAATGAATAAATTTGCATAAGGAATAACTTATGCTTATATTACCTGTAGGTTGAGGTTTACATCAACATTAAAGCCCAGTAAAGTTTTGGTAAAAGCAAATATTTTTATCGCCAAAATTTTGTCTTAATATAGTATCATGAACATGTTGCACAAAAGATTGTGCGAAAAATAAAAAAGTTTTGGAAAAGCTATAACCTAAAATGTGAAAAATATTTCAGTGTTGTGTGCCTAATTCAATATTTTCTTTCTTGATAAAGGACAACTTCTCATGTACAAGATTGGATTAAAATTTCAGAATTTAATCTTTGCGTATTTCTTTAAATCATGCTTTTGTCAAACCTCGGAAATAGCTTTGGATATGCCCGATAACAAGCAAAATATTGTTGTAAATAAGAGGGGGTGCTGAATATGATTTAACAATTAAATTCAAATTTTCAAAAGGATCAGCTCGTCAAAAAATATGTTATGGTCTCAAAATGTGTTTAAAAATTATATGTCATGATAAACATTTCAAAAATTCACATTTCTTAATCTTTACCAAAACTATACTTGGGCTTTAACGATACATGTAGTGGGGTCATTCATGGAGCTTCTCGCAATGACAAGCACTCAATCTCCGACCATAGGAACAGTTGGAGACAGTGCTTTTCAACCAATATAACTCAAGGATTTCATTGGAATACTCTATTCTGGCTAATTTGTCGGTATGACAAGCTTCATGAAAGACCCTCCTGATATTATCAGCCATTTTGCCAAAGCATAATTACTGGTACCTGAAATTAAAAATAATTATGACTGTGGATTATCCTTTCCAAAAATAGTTTGCCACTCCCCTGGAAGTGTATACATCAGCGTCTCAAAAATAATAAGAGGGTGTTTGTTGAGCCATATGAGCAGGTCCAATGTAGGTCCAATAAGCCCTCCTTTCTGCCTAGTAGCCTTATAATCAGCCCACAGGATTTTATTAGAACCCCAATCTCCCCTCCTCAAATTCCCTTTGTAGAGTTGTTCCAATGCGCCGCAAACAACTCTCCAAAATGCAATCCTTGCACCCCATCTCCCTGTGAACTTTCTACAAACCCCATTTTAACAGTTCTAGAACGTAGCATAGTGGTAGTACAGGGCATTTGGGGCCAAAGGGGTGGTGGTTCAGGAAAGCTGCTTCACACTGTAATATTAAGGGATGAACAAAAAGTTGGTAAATGCTTATGTGGTATTCACTTCCTGGGGAGTTACCTTGGCTCCTCGCCGAGGACTACTTTCGAGAAAGATTCTCTTCACATGGTGAAACTGCACACTTTTATAGCTTGGATATACTATGGTTTAGATGCTGATTGGCCAATGATTAAAAACCACAGAGGTGTCAATCTTCCAAAATATGCATGGGGATAGAAATCAAATTGTGAATCACTAAACAGCTGAACCAAATATTTTCTCTAGAGAAAAGGCTTGTGTTAATGGTCATGCTTTCTGTCATGAGAAAATATTTGGGCCATTTGGGTGATTCATATTTTACCTTCTATCATCATGCAAATTACCAAAGGCTTGGCATCTCTCAAATGAGGTACAATAGAGGATTGTTCTCAATATATCACAGATACTCAGCTGCTGCCATGACGATGAAGATAAAGAGTTAGGAGGGAAAGTGGCAAGTTCAAAGCGAAGATGGATAGCTCGAGTGTGATCAGACTTGGTAACTTCTAAACCTTTGAAGAACATCATCCCCTTTCTCCCGAGCCCAACCAGTTGGAATGCTTGAATCTAGGAAAATAAACACAGCCAAATGAAGCATTAAAACAATACGCTTATCACTATAATTGAATTGAAGTTAATGATTCCTGTCCCTATTAGGTCACAAATGCTTTTTCTTTCTCTATACTGTATGATACCTTTACTCCATTCTCAGAAATGTTTATTACACATGTACTTTTATATATTATCATTGTACTATCATACCTGAGAAAACAATCCGTTTACAAACATAAAGACATATATAAAACAATATCACATATTTTATAAATGACTGGACCATGTTTTTAGGTATTATACTATTCTTATTCACAATAATCTACTACAAGAAATGATCATGGATCCTAAAGTATTACTAAAACTAGGGTACATGTAATTAAGCCAAGACATTGATGTGCATTCAGGGGATAGAGAATAACACACAGATCAAACTGTGAAAATTTGATCAAAATCGGATGATCCATTAAAAAGTGATTAATTTTCAACGTTTTCATTTATACCCCTCACAGGCTCCTTGAGTTGGCAACCTACAGGCACAAATGGCTACCAATATGAAGAACACTTTGTACACAGAATTTTACATTGTCTTCTTTTGGTCAAAAAGTAGATCAAATTTTACTTTTTTGTTCAGGTATAATACAAAGCTTTTCTGAAAAAAATGCTGATGATTTTTCAATTGAAATACGACAAATTGATCCACTTATATTAAATTTATTTACAAAGTGAATGAGGAGTAAAATTCCATGTATGACATCACAGATTATTCCAAAGTTGCCAATTCAAGCATACCCATTAGTAAGGGAGAAATGCTAACTTTTCAACGGATTATCCAGGTTTGCTCAATTTTTCACAGTTCGTTCTTCCTATTTTACTTCATTTACTGAAAATGAATCAAGGTCAGGGTGGAGTTCACCTTCAAATGATGAACATGGGACTGAGTGTATGAGTAATTACTTTTTCAGTGGTACTTACATGGCGTTGGACCATCGGTAGAATCTGCGCTGCATCCAGGATTGTTTTGTTGCTGGAGCTGAGAACCGTCCTCAATCATCGGCTCTTTCTTCTTCTTCATTGCCCAATGCATTGTCTGATCAGGAATAAATCAAGAAAAATAAGAATTAAAGCCCTCCTTACAATTCAGAATTACATTTCATAACTACTTAAAAGAGGAAAGTAAAATATCACATAGGACTGTGTAGTTCAGCTATGACAAGCCACAAATTCTATTAGGAAAAAAGGTTTCGAATAATACAAAATGATAATCTCTCCAAATGATATGAGACTGAAGATNTAAGATAATAAAAATCTGCTGGTAGTTATTTTAAATGACAGTAAAGTGAATTTTACTAACATAATGAATACATTTGCATAAGGAATAACTTATGCTCACCTTACCTGAAGGTTGAGGGCTAGACCAACATTAAATAAAGCCCAAGTAAAGTTTTGGTAAAAGCGAATATTTTCATCGCCAAATTTTGTCTTCAAATCTTTAGAAAATGAAATATAGTACCATAAAAATGTTGTACAAAAGATTGTGCGAAAAATGAACAAGTTTTGGAACAGATATAACCTAAAACGTGCAAAATATTTCACTGTCGTGTCCCTAATTCAATATTTTCTTTCTTGATAGGGGACAACTTCTGATGCACAGCATTGGATTAAAATGTCAGTATTTAATCTTTGCGTATTTCTGTTTATCATGCTTTTGTCAAATTTCGGAAATAACTTTGGATATGCCCGATAACAAGAAAAATATTGTTATAACCAAGAGGGGGCGCTGAATATGATTTAACAGTCAAATTCATATTTTCAAAAGAATTAGCTCGTAAAAAATATGATATGGTCTCAAAATATGTATAAGAATTATATGTCATCATAAACATCCCAAAAATTCACATTTATTAATCTTTACCAAAACTATACTTGGGCTTTAAAGATACACATAGTGGGGTCATTCATGAAGCTTCAATGCAGGGTCCAATAACCCCCCCCCCCCCACCCAATCGCCAATTTCTGCCTAGTAGCCGTACAATAAGCCCCCAGAATTTCATTAGAACCCCAATCTCCCCTTCCCCAAAGCCCCCTTGTAGAGTAGTTCAAATGCCCCGCAAACAGCCTTCCAAAATGCGTTCGTCGCGCCCCACCATCATGAATTTTCAACAAACCCATTAAAGGGTCCCACCATAAGGGGCAAAAGGTGTGGCGATTCAGGAAAGCTGCTTCCCACTGTAATATATGGGGCTGAACAAAAAGTTGGTCAACGCTGAAGTTTTATACACTTCCAAGTTCCAGGGGAGTTACCTTAGCCCCTCGCCAAGCTTTACTCTGTCAATTTCAGGACTAATTTCAAGAATGATTCTCTTCACATCGTGAAACCAGACACCTTCTTTAAAGTTTGGATATACTATGGATTAGACGCTGATTGGCCAATGATTAAAAACCACAGAGGTGTCAACCTTCCAAAATCTGCATGGGGATAGAAATTGAATTGTGAATCACTAAACAGCTGAACCAAATATTTTCTCTAGAGAAAAGGCTAGTGTTATTGATCATGCTTTCTGTCATGAGAAAATATTTGGACCATTTCGGTGATTCATATTTTACCTTCTATCATCATGCAAATTACCAAAGGCTTGGCATCTCTCAAATGAGGTACAATAGAGGATTGTTCTCAATATATCACAGATACTCAGCTGCTGCCATGACGATGAAGATGAAGAGTTAGGAGGGAAAGTGGCAAGTTCAAAGCGAAGATGGATAGCTCGAGTGTGATCAGACTTGGTAACTTCTAAACCTTTGAAGAACATCATCCCCTTTCTCCCGAGCCCAACCAGTTGGAATGCTTGAATCTAGGAAAATAAACACAGCCAAATGAAGCATTAAAACAATACGCTTATCACTATAATTGAATTGAAGTTAATGATTCCTGTCCCTATTAGGTCACAAATGCTTTTTCTTTCTCTATACTGTATGATACCTTTACTCCATTCTCAGAAATGTTTATTACACATGTACTTTTATATATTATCATTGTACTATCATACCTGAGAAAACAATCCGTTTACAAACATAAAGACATATATAAAACAATATCACATATTTTATAAATGACTGGACCATGTTTTTAGGTATTATACTATTCTTATTCACAATAATCTACTACAAGAAATGATCATGGATCCTAAAGTATTACTAAAACTAGGGTACATGTAATTAAGCCAAGACATTGATGTGCATTCAGGGGATAGAGAATAACACACAGATCAAACTGTGAAAATTTGATCAAAATCGGATGATCCATTAAAAAGTGATTAATTTTCAACGTTTTCATTTATACCCCTCACAGGCTCCTTGAGTTGGCAACCTACAGGCACAAATGGCTACCAATATGAAGAACACTTTGTACACAGAATTTTACATTGTCTTCTTTTGGTCAAAAAGTAGATCAAATTTTACTTTTTTGTTCAGGTATAATACAAAGCTTTTCTGAAAAAAATGCTGATGATTTTTCAATTGAAATACGACAAATTGATCCACTTATATTAAATTTATTTACAAAGTGAATGAGGAGTAAAATTCCATGTATGACATCACAGATTATTCCAAAGTTGCCAATTCAAGCATACCCATTAGTAAGGGAGAAATGCTAACTTTTCAACGGATTATCCAGGTTTGCTCAATTTTTCACAGTTCGTTCTTCCTATTTTACTTCATTTACTGAAAATGAATCAAGGTCAGGGTGGAGTTCACCTTCAAATGATGAACATGGGACTGAGTGTATGAGTAATTACTTTTTCAGTGGTACTTACATGGCGTTGGACCATCGGTAGAATCTGCGCTGCATCCAGGATTGTTTTGTTGCTGGAGCTGAGAACCGTCCTCAATCATCGGCTCTTTCTTCTTCTTCATTGCCCAATGCATCGTCTGATCAGAAATAAATCAAGAAAAATAAGAATTAAAGCCCTCCTTACAATTCAGAATTACATTTCATAACTACTTAAAAGAGGAAAGTAAAATATCACATAGGACTGTGTAGTTTATCTATGAAAAGCCACAATTTCTATTAGGAAAATAGGTTTAGAATAATACAAAATGATAATCTCTCCAAATGATATGAGACTGAAGATCTGGAAGAATTATCATATAAAGTGAGTGCAAAGTAACTGATTTAGTTACTATATACCCTCTGATTCTGAGAACATAATTATACAAATGTGTAACAGGTAGTGTTATTTATACATTCCTATTCTGACCTCAATATTCCATAACTGTAATGTTGGGTCCCAAGAATAAATGAAAACAAAATGTGAGAATGACGGCTTTCAGAAGAGACAATTGAGTTTTGACCTTTCATCAAGATCATCTTCGGGATATAACCAAAATTTTGTAAAATGTGTTGGTTATATATTATGGTTGAATGAATTGATTTCTCAACCATGATCTAAATAAATGTCCAAAATTTGAAGTATCTCAATGTGTCACTCAGAGTCATTATTCACACCATAATTGTGTCATCTTATACTTTGGTATTCCATTCTAAAGTTTGCCAGACTACCGGTTCTTAATATTTTACATTTGGGCATGCAAATCTTCCAAAGAATGTGAGTATAAAAAAAAAACATGTCACTTATACACATTTGTAGCAATGAAATCAAGCCAGCATTATAAAGATACTCAAAAATGTTTCTCTCTTTAAATTCTGCCGAACTGCACTGTTAACAAAATATTCATGTTTTCTTCTATCAGAAAAAGGGTTCATTTCATCATTTTTCACAGTTTACTTCCTGTTAAACAGTGCAATAAAAGCATTTTCATCCGGCATCCTAAACATTGAAATACAAACCATGTGTACTGATCCTCTTGTAGCGCTCCATGCTTCATATGGAATAGCGAGACCACTCCTACGCCACAGATCATACTCCTGCCGAAGTTTTTCATCCGTCAAGGTTTCTCGTGCTTTCTGAATCTTCTGGAACTTTTCCACGGCCAGAGGGTCGTTGGGATGTTTGTCTGGATGGACCTCTAGCACACGTATCTTGTACTCAGTATTGATCTGTTCAGTCTGGGAAATACAATTTACAATTCATCATTTTCATTGTTATTCGTGAATTAATATTCTGCATTTCAAAAGATTAAATAGGCTCCAAATGACAATAAATTACAAAAGCTGGAGTGAAATTTGATTTATCAATCATGTTAAAAGATTATCACCAACACACAACAGGTGTCTGAAAAAAATATTCATCCACAGCCTTCAAACCCCCCCCCCCCCCCCTTTAAAAAACTGTATTTCTTTATATTTCATTCTTCTCCATCACTGATTCTGTGTTCTATAGCCCCTTCTCTGTGGCTTCCATTTTCCCCGCCCAGTGCCCAAATCCTGCTTCTGCATAGGTTCCACCTCAGACCTCTTGCCGATTGCCATCTTACAGTGAACGTAAGCC
>BQKZ01010903.1:0-16021 GCA_036244855.1 Temnopleurus reevesii | reverse complement strand
CTCTATATTTTTCATTTATCAACATTATATTTTGTCATGCCGTTCGGCTGTAAACATTGCTTAACATATAATCTTAAAGATAGAATAATCGATTTACTTACATCATTGGGCTCAAAACAAAATTTGAGCGAAATAGGAAGGCATCTCCGGGCAGAACTTTCACCCTGACGTGACATTAGACAACACTAAAAATCGACCGCCCTCTCACGACCAACAACGTAAATACTCTTCTTGTCTGAGTGGAAATTTATAAAACACCATTCTGTACGCAACAGGAACAATAAACATGTTTACTTGGGAAATTTGCCTCTATACCTCTAATTGCTATCTAATCATTACTTGTTCACGATTAATACTAATTGGCAAACTTCCAAGCAGCATATCGTCTTTCAAAAAGTTTTTGTATACAGGGCCAGAATTACGAACTGTTTAAACAAATATATTTTTTCAGTCTTTATTCAAAATCTGCATTCGACAATTTAACAAAATACAGTATGCAACATAAACACATCATATATTATAGGTAAAATTATGAATAAAACAATATTAAACATTTGAAACAAACAAAAAACTAATGAAAATTAAGACAAAAAAATAGAAAGAGGGTTACAGATATTTTTCCACCTTTTGTCAAATAATACAAACTTGTTATTCTTAATATACATGTAGATAAATTGCTTTGTCGCACGAATATGTCTTACAAAAATGTCTTAACAACATTTTAAAGGAGGCAATTGATACATACTTGTATATACAGAACTGTTTACAGAGCCATTAACTCACATTTTCAACCTTTCACTTTCCACTGCTACCTTCCCTGACGAAACGAAAATAGCTAAAGTAACACCCCTGCACAAAAAGAAAGACAAAACCCATGTTGGTAATTATCGGCCTATTAGTGTTTTAAGTGTAGTCTCCAAAATTTTGGAGAAATGCGTTCACATGCAGCTAGAAAAATACTTACAAGAAAATAATTTGATATATGAGTTCCAATCTGGTTTTAGGAATAACTACTCAACTGAGACATGCCTTGTTCATTTGTTAGATTTTATAAGAAAT
Source organism: Temnopleurus reevesii (assembly GCA_036244855.1). Classification (NCBI taxonomy): domain Eukaryota; kingdom Metazoa; phylum Echinodermata; class Echinoidea; order Temnopleuroida; family Temnopleuridae; genus Temnopleurus; species Temnopleurus reevesii. The sequence continues at coordinate 14,962 of BQKZ01010903.1, read as the reverse complement.
GGAATTTCTGATGGGCACTTTGTTGGAATGGTTCTTCTTGATTTACAGAAAGCTTTCGATACCGTTAATCATGATATTCTCTTACACAAATTAGAAGTAATGGGTTTAGATTCAACATGTATCAAGTGGTTTAGATCCTACCTGACCAATCGACAGCAGGTAGTCTTCATGCAAAATGTATTTTCTGACTTAAAGCCAATTACTTGCGGAGTTCCACAGGGCAGTATTTTGGGACCCATCCTCTTTATGTGTTACATTAATGATATGAATATTTTGTGTCAACGACAGTAAGTTGCTTGTATATGCAGATGACAGTGTTTTGTTATATTCCGGCTCTAATCCAAAGCTGATTGGGGAAAAACTTAGCACAGAAATATCAAATTGTGTCAGCTGGATGACAGCAAACAAGCTCAGTTTACATATTGGAAAGACCGAAAGCGTTATATTTAGTTCACGTGGAAAATCAAGGTTTGCCAAGGATTTTATAGTCAAATGTAACAATCAACTAATTAAGAGATACGATTCTGTAAAATACTTAGGACTTACTATATCTAGTGATCTGTCATGCTCAAATTTAGTTGATAGTCTTGTAAAAAAGGCTAATTCGCGTCTCAAATTTTTATATCGCTACCAAAACTGCATGAACTTTTCATCGAGGCGTATTTTGAGTTTCTCCCTGATTCAGTGTTTACTTGATTATGGTAATGCAGCTTGGTTTAGCAGCCTAGGAAAGGGTGACCTGTACAAATTAAAAATTGTCCAAAACAAAATTGTAAGATTTATATGTCAACTACCACCTAGAACACATATTGGTAAAAATGAACTGCAAACAGCGGGTCTTCTTCGGATCGATCTCAGATCTAGTCAACTCATCCTACATCATGTTCATAAGATTTTTTATTCCAATGTCAACCATTACTTATCAATTAATTTTGCTCGCACTTCAAGTATTCATGAGCATAACACTAGAAATAGACGGTATAATTTTGTAGTTCCTAAACGGAAAAGTCAAACTGGAAATTGTTTTTACTATAATGGAATTATATTATGGAACTCCCTACCAGATCATATAAGAGCAATCAAGAACTTTATGCAGTTTAAATAGGTGTTGAAACATCATCTTCTAAATAAGCCCTCTCCTTAACTTAGTTGATTAGATCGACAAACTCTCATATTTATATCCACTCTGTACATTTATTGACATTACCCTTTTCTTTTTCGTTTTTAGATGTTGTTTATGTTGTTTTTATGATGTTGTTTATGTTGTTTTTATGATGTTATTTATGATGTTCTTTTTAAATGCGAGTTGTTTATTGTCTTTTCGTTAGGTGTTTTACCAAATTTGTTTTCTATGTAACACTTTAAATTGATTATTGTTGTATTTGTTGATTTTGTTGTTCATTGTTGTATTCTCTTGGTTATGGTTGTATTTTGTTGATTTTATTTTTTGTTTTATGATGTATGTTGTACTTATAGTAAGGACCCCATTGGAAATAAGGCTTTCGGCTTTCATGGGTTATCCTTGTCACGGTATCGTATATGTTATATCTGACAAATAAAATAAAATCAAATCAAATCAATCAAATCAAATCAAATCAGTTTACATTATATTGAAAGTGAAGAATAATGTTTCATGATGCAGGCCAGCTATTGGCTTCAACGTAATTTTCTTATCTTCGAATGGGCCTTATTCAATCATTAGCATTAATGTAAAAGTACAAAGGTCCTTGAACAAAAAGAAAATGATGCGCAAATGATGACAAATAGTTGTCATATCAGAATATATTGACAATAAAGTTTGTTATCTATGTGTACAGTCAGATGTAATAAGGTAAACATGTATCTTGAAGATTGCAAACATTTCACTCCTTCATGCTGATACCAGCAGGATTAGTGTGGAGATTCGCATGTACTCCTGTGTTTCTATGCGTTACTTACCTCATGCTCCCATAGCTAAAGACGTCTTTAAAATGATCTGACTTGAAAAGGAATATCTACTTTCCTGGTGAGTGAAGTATATGATTGTCCATGCAAGATTAATATAGGTTTGCCCAGTCAATTTCAAACTAACTCTGTCCAAATAAGTAGACATTTCATTCGAATTAGACGATATCTTGCGTGCCTCGTGTATCGCTATTTGAATTTCACAGAAATAGCAAGCAATTTCGTCTTTAAACGATCAAAAGCGTTAAAGCCCATGTATAGTTTTGGTAAAGATTAAAGAAGTGTGAATTTTGGGGATATATACCATAACATATAGTTTCTATACACATTTCAAGATCATAGCATATTTTTCTACGAGCGAATTCTTTTGAAAATTTGAATTTGACCGTTAAATCGTATTTAGCGTTCTCTCTTGGTTATATCAATATTTTGCTTCTTATCGGGCATATAGAAAATTATTTCCAAGATTTTATTAAAGTATGCTAAAAAGGAATACATAAAGAATAAATTCTGAAATTTTTATCCAATTCTGTTCATAAGAAGCTGTCCTTTATCAAAAAAGAAAATATTGAATTCGCGTCGGGGGCTACGACGCTAAAATATTTTCCACACTTTAGGTTATAACTTTTCCAAAACTTGTTTATTTTTCGTACAATCTTTTGTACAAAATGTTCATGATATCATGTTTCTTTTTAAGTAGATTTGAAGAGAAAATTTGGCGATAAAAATATTCGCTTTTACCAAAACTATACTTGGGCTTTAATGGCTATGGAATTTCGTTTTTGAGCGATCCATGTGTGTTAATGAAAAGACGGTTTCGTTTATGTAGTATGCCATTCAAAATTTCATATATCAACAGCTCGTGGACGCTCGTCCCGCATTTGAATTCGTTTCCGAGCAGCCTCAACTATTTAGCAGATTTTTGGGCCCCGGGGTTGAGCTTGGCTGACAGACAAGCAAAAAAGTGCTTCACCTACAATTAGGAAACCCTCGTAGCAGCCTGTTGTCACCTTGATCTCATTCTTTCGTTTTTATTTAATTTTGTTTATTGTTCCTAATTTGTAATTCCCTTTTACTTGCTTCTTTCCTGTAACTAAGGGTGGAGTGGTTAAGCAATTCCTTTTGCCAGCAGCTGCAGAGGTCCAATTTTAGCCCTGCAAAAGATCGTTTTCAGAGTGGTTTTGTTTTTGTTTTTCTTGTCGTCTCGCCGGCGCAGTGGTCCACAGGGGGGTCCACTTCATTCCAGTAAGCACCACAAGTCTCCACTTACACCCCGAAAACAGTTTCTATTGACTGGCATATCATGCGCGCACCGTGGATTTGATACCCGGGGGTCTCAAAGTTGGCGCCCCCGGAGAGCTGAGCTGAGCTAACAACCGAATTTTGCGGTCCCATTCAGCGAATTTGGCGCACCCATACCCATAAATAGCCCCCCATCGATGCGCACATATTCTTCTTATTTTGATATATTTTTGGATTTTTGAAATGCCTTTTGCATATTTTTCTATTTCTCTTTTTTTATGTGTACTTTCTTGTCTTTTTCTTTATCTTTATTTTCATCTCTATCTTTATTTTCATCTATATCTTTATCTTCATCATTATCCTTTTCCTTTTCTTTTTCTTATTCTTTATCGATTTATTTCTATTTTCATTTTTCATTTTATTTTTCTTTTCTTTTTCTTTTTCTATATATTTTTCTTTTCCCAATTCATACTTCTTTTCTATTTCGTTGTATTTTCCTTTTTTTTAATCCCTTTTCATTCTACTTTTCCTTTTTCTTTTCTTTTTTTCTTTTCATTTCAATTAAAAAGAAATTTGCCTATTTGTTGTTATTTGAAAATCTATTTCCCAGATCATGAATTTCAGACCAATATTAGCACGGAATTTTATTTGGGGCAACTGGTGAAGAAAAATTATGCACACATTTCAATTTTCCCGGCTCATATGGCTGCACCGTCAAGAGTATCATTTTCTTACCATTTTCTGATACATATTTTAGATAGTTAACATAATTTTCCTAACATGATCGCAAATATTTTTAACAAGCATGCTCATTGACGAAATTGAAACATCGCAGTTACCACAATGTTTACTAGCGAACGAATTCAAAATTTGTACATTTTCCCTTAAATTGGTTAGCGAGAAAAGTAATACGATCGCTTAGTTGTTGATTACAAGTGACCGAAGACGAATTTGAATTCCGATTGTACTCGCGATCGCGATCCAGACGAAATTGAATTTCCGAAACGTCAAATTTCTCAAAGATAGTTTGAAGTTGACCGGGCAATCCTATAGTATTTAAGTCTTTGAAATTAACGCAATTAAAAAGGGTTTAAATTTATCTAAGACATAAAAGCCGAAATGAAATATGTTTTGAATAGGTTTGTGGGCAGCATTTACCAGGTAAAAGTATTTAACGCAATGGAGATCTGAGTTTCCCTCTTGTTTTGAGCATAATTGTGCTGGATAAGGGTGCACACACGCAATGCCGGTGTGACGGGCGAGAGCGTCCGACCGAGGAATAATTCCACTCTAATAATTGCTTGGTCCGACCACTGAGACTGCTCCAAAATTCCACTTATCAAATGCCACTTACAAAATAAATACGTGTTCATGATTGAGTGAACACTAACTGTTTATGTCCAGGTTATCAAAAGTGTCTTGACCCAAAGTGGACATGAGGGGATCTCAGACAACCCATCAGAACAATGACTGCCATTCGAAGAAGTTTTCTTGTCCATGGATTTTCATTTATAATGTTGATTTATGTCATTTTGTCAGAATTTCTTACAATTATATTTCCAATCTTATTCATGTCTTTGTTGATTAGAATTGATAATTCCGTAACAATGATTATTCCCCTTTACGTGTTCATAACATGAAAACACTTTTTCTCGAAGACATTTTCAAATAATTCAGCCAAAGAGTGCCAAAAGAATCATCTTCAAATAATTCAACTAATGAAATCAGTAATTAGATAGATCTTTCAATCAAAATATTAAGCCTTCAACCAACCAACTAATTAGAAAACCAATGAATAATAACATTACTTATATTTTCATTCATCAAGACAAATGAGCAATTTCAATGAGATGATGTTATAGTCGTTCATTTAAGAAAGCTACAATTTCAAAGGGATATATTAATTCTCATCCATGCATAAATAAAAGCGATTATGAAAAAAAAACTAATTCAATAAGTTGTGATAAAAATGCTTAAACCATCATATCATTCATGACTAGGGAACTTTATTCTAGATTGCCATGATTGCTTATTTTGACGCAAAGCATTTGTGATACCCTGTCATAAACAGACTGTAATCTTTAAATGAACCTTAATTTTCTAAGCGACATTTATGATGATACTCAACCAATGTATGACAAAAATTCATACCAAATAACCGGAAACAAACTGAAATAAAATCAAATAAAGTTGAAGAATACACAAAAAAGAAGTGTATGTACATGTATGTAAAGAATGTGATTAAAAAAGAATGAAAAAGAATACCATGAACACTGGTATTTAAAAAAAGAAATATATTATTCATAATCTTTCTTTTATTTTTCACTAAAGGTGTGGTGACACCGGCAGAGCGGAGCTGTAGCGGTCCTTTAGCGAAAGGAATTGGGGATTTCTTTTCGACAACGCTCGTCACCGCTCACAAGGTGGGTAGAACAATTGATCTCTTTTGTAAAACGCTTACCTCCGCCCATCTAACACCGCAATGGCGGATCTAAGGGGGGTTTAGGGGTTTAAACCCCCCCCCCTTGGGCTGCCAAAAAAAGGAGTAAAAAAGAAAAAGAAAAGGGAGAAAGAGGGAAAAGAAGGGGGAAAGAGACTGTGTTCATGAATCCAGTCTCCGACGCGACCAAGATGTAAAATACACGACCCCCCCCCCCCCCCCCCCACTTGTTTGGCATAAAATACATATTGTCTATGCATATTTGTATACGAGTATTTTACTAACAAAATATTGGATAGAATCTCATGTTTCCGACGAAAAAAAACACAAATTTCGGCTCGCTTCGCTCGCTCCATTTTTTCCCCATTAAAATATGTTATAATGGACTGCTTTTTATGGTCTCCATTGCATTAGTAGATGGCAGGATAACATCATTTACAGGGGTTCAAAATAGCAGAAAAATCGGCTCGCCGCTTCGCGGTTCGTGGACGATGCTCCGCATCGTCGTTGGCTCAACCCCCCCCCCCTTGGAAAAAAGCTAGATCCGCCCCTGCACCGCATTTTCAAAAGCCTGGTCATATCGGCTGGGCGGTGCTAAATGGCGGTCCTGGGCGGTGACAAGAATTCATCACCGCTCGTAACCGTTCACCGCCGTTTAACATAAGTTCGCCTCCGCTAAGTCACCGCAGGTTTCCGCTGGACCACCGCGTATGGTCCCTCCTACCGCTCTGAAAGTTTTGAGCTGCACAAAATATTGCGAGCGGAAAGAAGCGAGGGGACTTACCGCTCTGGCAAAGTTCATGGCGCTCCAACACCGCCCTGACACCGCTAGACGGTGGTTAGTGGACGCTTGGATCCGCTAGGCCAACGCAGAAATCTTCATTGCTTCCCACTAAAACCCCAAACAACAAAGCAATCGCATTTAAAAAAAATAATAAACAATGATCAATGAAATATAAGATTATTTATAAATTGTTGATCAAGAATAAACATTTTCAGGAAATAATTTAATTTGTTGAAAAATATCGTTTATAAATCCAGACTAAAAAGTTAATGTGGCATCAGAAGTTGCATTCCTCAAGAAGGGGCGATTTCATTCTAAACTATTAAAGCACCAACGAATGAAAGAAATTGCTTGCACAATTTATGGCCTTAATTCTTGTAACCGAAGTTTTGCATTTGGTCTTGAAATTGCTTAGAATTGGGTTTGATTTTGTAAGTAAGTTATCATTTCGCTTTTCAGCAAGTTTTTTTTAATCTGTCATCGTTGCTAAGGATTAAATTTTCTCGTTTTTTTTTTTTAAATTTGTTTCACATTGCACAAATATATAATATTCATCTTAAACTCAACAAATTAAACATAATGACATAAGTAACAATTACTATTTGACATGAAATGCAATCACGTGAAATATAAGGAACCTATTAAAATCATTGAAATAATTATTGCCTTATCCCAACATGGATAACTACTGATTGACAGTGTTTTACCGAGAAGCTGTGAAAAAAAATCTCACAGACATTCGTTATTCTCGGGTAGAAATCGCATTTTTTTAAAGCATAGCTTGTAGAACCTAAACAACTTAAAAAGCATAGCTTGTAGCCATGTTCAAGACAAATTACCGTCTGTTTTATAAGCACATCTTGTGTGCTTTTGGAACAGCTGGTCAATACATTGCATCAATACATTAACTGTTCTATCAATTGAAATGTACTTTCCCAAGTTTGATGTTGTTTTTTAGTGCTTCTTTAGGGTCGCCGTAGCCTTTCGATATCCACGAATGACGAAACACGAAAATGCCATCTTTCTTGAATTATCAATGCTATACCTTCAAGTAAAAAGGTCAAACACGAGCAAGCTGGTGGTTTGTTGCTATAGGACCACATGAAGTAAATTGAGGGTCGCATCATATCCTTCTGTGATATAATAGCCATTCAAATTAATCTAACGAAGGAGAAAAAAATAACATAATATAGTTCATTATACTTGAAAATTAGGTTTGCAGCCGTCGCGCCCTCCTACTGACTCACTGTAAGAAATTGTTCCTATATGATGGAGACATTCTTAAGGTCATATGATATCATTTCAAGGCGTTAAAAGTTCATAAAAAGATGACATTTTCGGTTTTTTTTATTATTCGTACACTTGGATATCGGAAAATTCCCATGATTACGGAGGCCCTAAAGTGACACTGAAATCAATATCTAATTGAGTAAAACAGTTTTTATATGATATAATAGTTAACCAGATGAAGAAAGTGAAGGTTAGAAGAAAGTTAGTTGTTGCGGCGTTAAATCTCGTCATAAATTATTTATCTCCCCTTATAAAGTGCCTCCGTAATATCTAAAAGGCCATTAATTTCTTCCCAAGGGAACCAAGTGGCACCAACCGTATTTGAGTTTAGCTCCCCCCCCCCTGATCATCATATCCAACCAAAAAATACGGCGTTATCATGGTATGCCACGCTTTGGGTGAAAAGCGGTCACTGATTGTACATGTACATGTATCTGTATGGGTGGAGGGCTCCGTGGTAGAGCAGTTTCATTACTGAATCGGACTACCCTCTTTCTTTTTCTTTTTTTAATTTGTTGTAAATAAAACATGAATAAATACAAGTAAAAAATAAATAAATTAATTCTCTTCGGCTCAAACTACATTCACCGGCAGGTTTGCTCATATTTTTTCTCATTCGATCGTGTCTTTATTTACTCTAAAGAAAGTAAGCTTCCATTGCATCTGATTATATATTTCTCTCTTTGCTATCTTCTTGTAGGTGATACAGGGGCCTGTAACATAAAACAAGTTTGCAATCGATCGCAAACGTTTGTACATGGTTTCCCATAGACTTGCGATTGATATCAATCGTACGATCGATTGAAAACCTCTTATGTTACGAGGGCCAGGACTGCACTGAGGAGGACTAAAAATGTTACATCTGACGATAGAACAATGGGTAATGGTCTAGAACGTCAACGCCAGGATAACCATGCTAAACATTTCATACTTTTTATTTTGTGTTGTGTGACTGGGATAATTGGTGAGCAGATTAAGGTAGGAGATGACGCTAACATAACCTTTCCATTTCAAACATTCAACAAAACTTGTGAATTCCATCTAGAATACCAGCACGTGTTATTTCAGAATAACGGTACGTCCATCGAATCAGAAACGTACCCCAGGGATAAACACGATCGTTCCAGCGTAACACTTATACATCATCCCAGAAGTTTGATAGTTCATCTTTTGATTCGTGAGGTTGACGAAAGTGATTCGGGACTGTACCATTGCGCAATTCATTGCCCTTCTCATCAAGACAGTAAAGAATTTAATCTTGACGTCGTGTACCCTCCGACACCAGCCAGTTGTGACTGGTTAGATGACAACGCCAATGTTCAACACATGCAGTACGTATATGGTCATCATATACTTAAGTGTCAGGCACTAAAAGGCAATCCGCAGGGAACCGTTGTTTGCTTCGAGTTTGGCGTAAATAGCACAGTTTTCCACCTTCCCCCTTTCAGCAGCGTCGAAGAGGGAATCATCAGCACACGACATTGGTTTACGAAGGAACAGCCAGTATCCTGCTGCTCTGTAAATTCTGTGTATTCGAAGCATTGGAGAGACTGTTTGGATTTCAGTTCAGAACTGATATCTAGTTGTCGCCCAAGTTTGTCAGAACCTGCTACAACTACCAATTCGGGGGTAACGACAGGCTGGTTACCATCGAAAGTGACTGACGCTGCCAGATCTTCAACGATTGTGGATAAGGCCAACTACGCTACACCTTCTCTTTCACTCGACCTGCTTCCGTGTTTAATAGATTGTATGTTACTTCTAGCATTATTGTATTGCTAAGCCTGCTTGCAAGATATAAAACACACTTTATAGCTCCGTATCCATTCACTTATTAATAACTAATCCAGCAACCTGCACTAAACTATCAAGGCGACTTTATAAACCACATCTGAATAGCAAGCTTAATTTACCTACAGTGAAATTTACCAAATTTGCTTTGACCAAGACCACGGTTTTTAATTACAAGAAACCATCAGAAGTGAAGAAACATTGTAATTAATCGTAATCATGCAAGCGTCTTTTATTTTATTGATTTCTTTAGTGATACTTCCGCGCTTTAATTCTCTGATAATTTCATTTGAAGGAGAGACAGTCGAAATCGCGTTCTCTTATTATGGAGTTTTCAACAGCACTTTTGAAATCCGTGTTGAGGGTCGAGATTCATTCTTTGAAAATAACCGCATTATTGAATCTCGGCTTTATCCATCCCAATACAACTGATTCTCAGTAAAGGAGGTCGTCTTTGGAAAGTTAGCAAGATTGCATCTTACAATAGCCGATGTATCATCAATTGATGGAGGTTACTACAAATGTATTGTTAGGAAAGGGGTTAAGACGGAGGAAGAAAACCTTACGAAACAGGTTCTTCTTTCAGTTGAGCGTCTTCCGGGCAGACCATACTGTGTTGTTAAACCATCGGATACGTTGTCATCTCAGGGTGACACGGTAGTTGTTGGGTGTACTTCAAGAAAAGGCACTGTATCTGGATCTATTGTGTGTAATCAAGGTGGTCAATTATTGATCCCATTTCAAGGAAATATTATACACAATGTCACATTCATCTACCAAGAAATTCGAGTTAGAAAAAATATTCCAACATCTTGTTGCTCAAGAAATGATTATGGTTAAAAAGCTACCTTTCTTTGTTACAATTTCACTATAAAGGCTAATGTAAGGGGTGATAAGAATGATGATATTTTACTTCCGGTCACCACACCTCCACCAAAATTTATTGGGTATAGTTTCCAGAAGTATTTAATTGGTGTTCACAAAACTATATTGATAACAGTCAATATTACTACTGGAATCATTGTGAGTTTATTAATGTCATTTGTATTGATTATGTCAATCGTCAAGTGCTATTTGAAATGTGGAAAATACAAAATAACGGATACTAATCCCACTAGTAAAGGGCTTTTGTAACGCGGACAAGCCCCAACCACACAGGACCACGATCCATCCCGATTTAACCCCTACTCAGTTAGGTTCTGAGTAGTGTAGCTTCCGGGGCCGATCGTGTCGCTTTCGGGTTCGATCGTGTTACTTCCGGTACCGATCGGATCACAACACGGATCTCCGTGCTGAATCAGGAGCCCAACACGACTGTTTTGGGATGTCTAACAAAGCCAGCGTCCCGGGTGGATTGTGTTGCATCCGGGATGAATCGTGTTGTTTCCTTGTTGCTTACCTGGCCGATCGTATAAAGTCCGGGATCATCCTTTTTTCAACTCAGCACTAATATGAAACTATCAGTTATTGAAAGCTGCGCAGAGAACTTATTCTGCCAGGAAACTGTAAAAGAAATTCAATAGAAACAGGAGCATTGGCCATGATGGTTTTGAATCTCTAGTTTGTAGAAATAAAAACAGATCTTTTTACAATTCAATATTCATCGCTTAGACTTTTGTAAAATTATGATTTTAAGATTTAATGATGGGTCATTTCCAACGGATGAGAAATTGGATTTCTATTTTCTACCCAAATTTAAGTCTTTGTAATTTAAAGCATATACATATTTTAAGACTTTCAGATAGTGTAGGTAGGGACCATTCTATTAGACTATAAGTTAAGTGCCTGCAATTTGTTGATAGATTCAACTAGATTCAACTATTGAACACAGATTTCAATAACGAATATTTAAAAATATGATAATAGATTCGATCGGTAACACGATTGTAGTGTTCTCCTACTTGAACCAGAAGAATGTATATTTTTTTTAAACCCAATATTATATAGAATCATAAAGGGGATGAAACACTTATCCAACTTTTATCTTTGGATGCATGTTGAGGGGTTGCGATGAGAACGAATAGTAGAATGATGCAGTACTGGAATTATGAAAATCCAAAACAAAAAGGAAGGTCATCATCCTGATGATATTTCATTCTGTCGACCCATATGTAGCCTTCAGTCACGTTCAGTCATGTAGCTTCCGAGACCGATTACTATGTAGCACCCTGGACGCTATCGGGATCGGGACCAATCGTATGCATTAATACGGGTTCGATTGGGTCGATGCCCATGCTCTTCTGGCATGAATCGTGTTGCTTCCGTGTTGGAAAAATCTATCCCGATTCACCTCGATTTAGCCAAAAAGAGTCCGGGATCTTCGTGTTCAAGTGTGTTGCTTCCGCGGTTCTATGTGACTGGGGCTTTACTTTGGTGTCATCCAAAGCTGATTTCGAAGCAGAAGTATTTTGCGCGCACAGTATTGGAATTAAGGTTCTTCTGACCCTGACGCCATGGTAAGCCAATATTTCAACGACGCAATTATCTGTGGTTACAAATTAGGGCAGGATTAAAAAAAAACTAGGAAGATCAATAAAGATGACATTTTTTTTAATCAAAACTCTCTCAATAAGGAATCAAAGATGGTCCGGGTGATGGATGAATACATATTAAATTGTTTGTCGAGTTCGGAATTATCAAATAGCCCTTGTTCAACTGAACTAAATTGATGTGCTTATCAATGAAAATCCTCCAACCATTTGAGAGCTCATTTCACACTTTAAGAGAGACAGCATTAGTTTCGAAAGGCACTTTATAAATTCAAGGGTTCTGGGATTTCATACAGCATCGTAAAAAATCTATTTAAGAGATGCGTTGTATTGATTCTACTATTTACTGATCTGTGGTGATGTAGGAAAGATTCATGGCTTCTCTGGAGAACTTGTTTTTACTGGTCTACTTTCTCGTTATTTTCCAATTGAATTGCAAAATATATGCAGTGAAAACAACATGCACTTTCGTAAATAATCCATACTTTTCGACTCAACCTCAGAACGCTACGACCCGAGTAGGACAAAAAGTTGATGTCAGCTGCACGATTTCACATTTTAATCCTGAAAGTGATTCACTCTCTTGGCAGGTTCATCCAAATGACGACTTTGCAATTATATCACCTTATTATGATGATGGAAACTGTTCTAAAACTTCAATTATATCACTCTACAACATTGGTAGAAGACAGAGAACAGTACAATGCGTTGTCCATCGTATGAGTGACCTATTTTTTCTGCAGACCTATTTCTCGAATATAGCAACTGTAAATGTTTTATATTTTCCTAGAATTGGCGAAATCACTTGTGGACCAAAGACTTTGGAAGCTTTGACGGAACATGATTTTATACACTTATGGTGCAAGGTTCATATTGGTAATCCGCAAGTTAACATTTCATGGGAAATTAAGAGTGAACACGTGTCACCTCTTGCACAGATCCTTGAGGAAACCGACACATATTTAATTTTGAATGAATCCTTTCGAGTATTGGGAAAGCTCCATTCAAACGAAGCCCAGTGCATTGTGCGTAGTCCGGAATTCTTTCCTCACCAAGAACTGTTGTGCACGCTCGGTCCTTTCACCATTTTGCACAAACCAAACCTTAAAATTGAACCACTGGAAGCAGTTTTGCAATATGGAAACCTCATGAGATTTGACTGCTTTGCGGACAGTTTCCCTGCAATTCATGGCCTATATTGGTCTTGTCATCCTCCTGGCATACTCGAAGGTTGCAATGAGGCAAACGGAAGCTCCGTTTTTGTATCTCTTGCTGAAACCAAGGGCTCTATTAAAGTAGAGGATGATCAGATCGTTATCCTGACATGTCTTGCGACCAACAATGTAGGAACATCATTGACCATGGCAAGAATAATAGTTGAAGGTGCGCTGAATGATGATGGTGTTGCCAGTACAACTGATGGAATGGTCGATTCTGGTCACAAACCAACAAAAAGTTTAACAGAATGTCTGAAAGCAGATATCGAACTCATATCTTTGCCAAACAGCAATAGCGTTCCAGATGGGGTATCTTTCCTTTGTCTCGTTCAAAATGTAAATTCGAAGTTATCGGGCTCTTTGTCTCTTGAATGGCAATTCAATGGATATCCAGTCGCGAATAACAAGAATCTTGTCGTCGAAATGGTTGGAACGTTTGGAAGTTCGTCCCTGACTGTAAAACCACTCAATCAAGGAACTCCATTGGCAAATATTACCTGTTCCATCTCAATTAAAAATCACACCATTTGTGAAAAACACATTCTTGCTTCACTGGTCGTCAATAATATGAGTAAAACATCATCAGGACCAGTTTTCGAGTTAGATGATAGAAGTTTCGAGGGTACAATCGTATTGTCATTTACAAACCAAGGTGTCTTAGATCATGAATCCCCAAACATTCATTTGTCTACTCAAACTAATGATGAAGTCCCAAGTCTAGACTCTGATGACAACAATGAAAATAAACTATTCCATTTCGGAGGGTTCCAAACAATGCTAATGACACTTTTTGGCGCAATTGCAGGGCTTTTGTTTATCGTATTTCTATGCGCAATTTGCATTCGTTTCATATACAAGCGGCTAACGAGAGTACGAGAAAGTAATCATACAAATGGATCACAAATGCATGCTCTCGATATAAACAATAGGCAGAATGGGAGAAACTGCATTAATGCAAAACCTGAACATAATACAGAATCAAAGAGAACGGGAAGTGAAGAGACAATTAATGATTCGAATTACGAAATACCCATTCAAACATACTCTCCTAAACAACAACCAAAATTTGACCCTGCTGAAGATTTTTCATATGCTTCCACCTTATCATATAAACGCAGCTCATCCATTTCTTCCACAAGCTTTGCATCTAATATGAGTTCGCTTAGGTCTGAGGATGCCTATTCAACAACATATAGTCAGTCTATGTATTGTGAAAGCGATGAGGAAATTGGCTCAAGCACTGATAGAGAAAATTTTCAAAGTAGCGAGGTAATGCCAGTAGACCACACTTATGGCAACAACAAAGTTATTCGGGTACATAGTCCTTTAGAGAGGTGTTTTCTAAAGAAATCGGGAGAAGGTAAATCTAGAGAAATGTTAGATGAAATTGCTTCAAAATTGCCCGCTCCCCCTCTTCCACCACCTCTACAGAAACTGCATGTGATATAATGTAGGCGTCGTGGTGTAGTGAATAAAAAACCCTGTGGTTTCACGATATGTGTGTCATTGTATACCCACCCATGACATTAATTTCCTACAGCAAGAAATCCGTCCACATTGTGATTGTGATGCACTCGACCCAGATGAAGTTAATGGGTTCCATGTAGGCTTTTTTTCTTGAGATGCAGCGCGTTGGTTGCAGCTGTACTGCTAAAGCCGGGGTAATTATTATGCTATATTGTAGAGCGCTTATTAAGGACGATTGATAAAATTAGTGTTAGGCGCTATATAAGAACGTATAATTATAATTATTATTATTTAGAGT
>BQKZ01010902.1:0-12553 GCA_036244855.1 Temnopleurus reevesii | reverse complement strand
GGAAGCAACCCGATTCAACACGACTCTTTGTTAATCCACAGTTAACTGCCTCAGAACAAAGAGTTGTGTTGAATCGTGATGCTTCCCGACCCTATGTAACCGGGGCTTAAGATTCTCAGTCATTTAGCACAAGAACTGACGCCAGTCATTCTTGTAACTTCAGTCTTGGTGAAACGTCACCCTGCCTTAAATATCTTCGAACCAAACAGGGCAGGGAATTTCTCTTATAAGCTAAAGCAATTGTGAAGGCTTCATTGAAGAGTTGTTTATTTTGTCCCATTTCTTTTTACTTTGATTGAATAGAGCTGCTAATATATAGTTAGAATTTTCAAAGATCTGATAATTACAGTATTTTATGACTGTTCTAGGATGATGATATACGCTTTACATATTTTGGATGCCTTTTTCTTTGATTAAACTAGTTGTTTTGTGCAGAAGGGCTGCCTAGAGGAAAAATACACTACTACAAATTTTTTTCAGACTTGTCCTGCTTTTGTCCTTGCCAAATGCCCACTTTGGACTGAAAGATAAACCATAGAACTGATGAGGACATTGAAATCTGTGAGACATTATATTGAGTAATTGAGCGCCCTGAGCGCATAGCTGAAGCAGAGACTGGTGCTATACAAGAGACCGTCATCATCATCACTTTAATGGAAAACAACAGATAGCGTCAATAACTGTAGTGTTTAAACATGTTGTTTATTTTGTATATATACATTTTTCATCAAATATCCTCATGAATGGAGAGATACATTATTCTATCATCATACATCAAAGATTGCATAGAGACATCACAAATAAAATGAATAGTTATAATCTGTTACAGATTTTTCATTTGTTTTCATTTTTGTATTTAAAGCAACACATGAAATTGGTCTGAAATAAAAACCAACTAGAATCATAAAAACAACTAAAATGGAGATAAAGCTCATGTCTTGTTTAAGCATGCGCAATATGAAAAAGAATAAGTGTAATGATAAAAATGTTGCATGAATAGTTTCAATTAATACCTTCATTCATATTATTCTGTATATTATGTTCTAATACCAGGATAATTCAACTGCCAGACAGATCAAATTACAAATATTTTACTGCTCTATTATTTTTTTACTCTTTCTGAAATATTATGACTGACATTTATTTCCTTCACGTATATCTTCATTGAAAGCAAACAATGATGGCACAAAAGATAAATATATGATATAAACTTTTATTTCAAAATAAGTCAGTTTGGGAGCATGATGGGGTTAGGTCTGGCAGTGTTAATGCTCTCACAGTTTGTTTGGTTCAGATAAGTCTAAGGGGGTGTTGTTCATAAGTTGAAGCAAGTTGCAGTTCATCAGAGCGTGCCAATCAAAATCATTGTTTCATGCGCGTCATGTTAACTGCGCATACCTTGCGCGAATGAAAATGCGCGTTACAATTGGCAAAGTTGCAGTTGATTTTGAACAGCACCCTTTAAGTCCATATGGTATGTGTATGCTATAATTTTAATAAAATTCTGAAAGCCTAGTAAAACAATGTGTGTTTTTTTGTGCAGTTGTGTTTTCACTTAATCTGTAATTCATTGACAGATATCTATTTTTACACAGAGCAAATTAATTATACAAAGCAAATTAAATATGGGAAGGGAGGGGGGCATAATCCTTTTAGGCAAAGTTATATGATTATGAGAATTTATGATGTATCATAATATTACATTACATATTCATATACTTGTATTATTTTTATGCACATCTGTCTAAGTTCCTAATAAATACTTCTAATAATCAACATGACCAGCAACAATACAGCAATCATAATTTAATATTTCTCAAGGCATAAGTTAAAATTTCTCTTTATAATTCACAGTCTTTTTTTACATCACTTCATGTCTCAATGGATTTATTATATTGGATCGATATGCAGAAATTATCCAAACTAGCTTTAAAGTATTATCTATGATTGTTTTACGTCACTAGGCTGCTCGCCTGTTCGACTCAATCCCTCCTTTCCAGGAATAATGCATCAAATTAACGGTTAATACAGTCAAACTAGCATAAGTCGACACTATTGTGAATGAAGATTTAGCTTTGACTTAAAGAATAAGTGTGCGGGGTTTAAAAAAATATGAAGAGAAAGGGACTGAAAAACCTTCGAATTCAGCGATTATTCGACATATACGACATCAACTCTAATAGGGAAGGTTGAATGCACTTCAGTTCATTTCAACTCAACTTATTAAACATGACCATAAATAATCTACTTGTGATCAAGTCTCCATTTTTTGGGATTTTTAGACCAGTTACTGATAGATTTGAATAACTGTGTTGATTGGATTGGCAGTGGTGCCATTCATAAAACTTATTTCAACATGCAAGTAAGCACTTCCAAAAGAATGATTTCAAATCAAAACAATAAATAAACACAAAAAAGCCACTACAAAATATACATTTGTGGTAAAAAAGTCAAAACTTGAACTCATCAATTGCAGTATTGCACTGAGTATTAGCACATTTTATGGAGAAGATTGAAAAAAAGAATGAAATCAATTTCATCCATTAGACTTCTTTTCAAAATAAAAACAAACTAATTTGATCATTTAAAATTGCATGGTTTCCCCATTAAAATGAGGAATGATTAAAACAGGTTTTGAAGAAAAAAATATTGAAATGTATAAATATCTGTAAAAAATGAAACAATACACATAAAAAACACAAAGACTGGTTGAAAAGTGGTTAAAAAAACAAACAACATACATATCATTCTTAC
This sequence comes from Temnopleurus reevesii, assembly GCA_036244855.1. NCBI lineage: Eukaryota > Metazoa > Echinodermata > Echinoidea > Temnopleuroida > Temnopleuridae > Temnopleurus > Temnopleurus reevesii. The sequence goes on along the minus strand of BQKZ01010902.1, from coordinate 9,799 downwards.
ATGTGATAATCTGAGAAAATCTGCAGGGCTAGCCTCTCTACAAGACTGATCTCCTTTATTTTAAACATTGCCTCGTATTAAAAAAGGCTGTAAAGATGCATTATAAAGTGCAAATATTCTCCCAGCATTAATCAAATTCAGGGTATCACTTTTCAAAGTGTATGAAAAGATGGATACACACTGTGTGTCATATACAAGCTCCGGACAAACCCGACATGAATGATAATAAAACATATTGTCTGATTTACCCTGAACAACATCTTTAGTATTACAGACTGGTGGTTCTGCACGGCATTATTTCATTGCACCTTTACCTCTCTCTCATACAGTCAAATGTATTTGAAGCCCCTTGGTTCTCGATGTATCGATCAGGGATGGCTAGAGAAAGGCTGATCTGCAACATCTGAAACAGATAAGAAAGCAATTAGTTTAGTTTAGTTTAGCTTAGTTTATCTAAACCATATCAAACACAACAAATATATAATGTATAAAAGCATAAATCACAGAATGATAGGTTTGGGACCCCAATGATAAATATATGAGGATGGGAGCTAGATGCCTTCTTCAAGGTAGACATTGGGTGACTTCAAGTACGGTGTGGAACGCTGGTGTTGGTGTTGCAGCAACACCAACATTAGCCTCAACACCAAACCTGAAGTCTGTCGGTATTGGGGTTGACCTCGCAAGATTCTGACGTATTTCCCGTCGCTCGTGTTGGTTTCTGGTGTTGAATGTCGTCTGCTGAACCGAGGATCACGGTCGGTGTTGACGATTCACGTGCAATTTTCCCATCTCTCAACACCAACCCCTAGGGATCGGGAAAATTGCGACTTCAAGTTCGGTGTTGGTGTTGGTGTTGAAATCATGCATTCGTTTTCCACACAGAACAGTAGCAATTTTGCTCCGAAAACTCGTGACATGTCGGTGGTTAAATTAACTTTCCGGTAAAACTTGCAAATGAAAACTAAAACCAAATACTTTATTTTGGAAGGCAATATTTTTTCTTCTGGATTTTGAAAAAGATTGCACGATTTGTATGAATTAGAATAGATTAATTTGAGAATTTCGGACCCAAAATTATTTTATCGTTGAGCCGTTCGCGAGGCTTTCTGCGAGCGCGAGTGACGTCACTCGGTATCGTGGCTGGTGTTGGGCGATCGATACAGCGATCATATCGCTTCTGTAAACTGACCAACGGTGTTGGAGCTCGGTTCACGGGCCGATCTGCTCTCTCAACACCAACACCAACACCACCCACCGTACTTGAAGTCACCCATTGACTGGGAAAAATGAAATATGACAAATTCAATATCTATGGAGAGCTAAGAGGCTATGTAACAAAACTAGATAACTGTAGAATTCTCTACAGTTAACTTATAAGAGTAATCGAGTTTGAAAAAATGCCAGAAAATTCCCTGTTCGCAACAAAAGTATATGTATGTTAATGACGTCACCAAATGTACTCACGCTTATAATGCGCGCAGCTTGTCTGTAGAAATTATACCCAAAATGGGACCAGCACGTTAGTGTGCTTAAACCGGTAAATGACACATTTAGTGACGTCAGATTTCTGTGCTTAGACTTATCGTATCAGACCCTTTCCAATTAACATGTTGGGTGAAAAATCAGTCCTATATATGATTTATGTATATAATGGATCAATACAACAATAGATGGAAAAAATTCAATTCATTTAGTATTATTATTTATTTTTTTTTTACAAATATCTACTTTAAATGAACTACAATGACATACAGTCAAACCTGTCTATAGTGGCCACTGTCTATAGTGACCACCTGTCTATAGTGGCCACTGTCTATAGTGACCACCTGTCTATAGTGGCCACTGTCTATAGTGACCACCTGTCTATAGGGGCCACTTAAATTGATTCCCTCCAGGTGAAAATGCAGGTTATAGAACCTGTCTATAGAGGCCACCTGTCTACAGTGGCCACTTTTTCTGTTTCCCTTGGGGTGACCTCTGTAGACAGGTTTGACTGTATTATCAAAAGTCTGGCAATGTTATGACATGCATTTACATTCTCTATGTAAGACGTGTCACAATGCCCTGTATGAATTTGTACAATTCATTATTTTCTAACATACCATCTAAAGAGACAAGCTCCATCTAGTCAATATCCTCCATGTCCGTATATCCGATGTTCTCTCGCCTCCGATTGTCAATATTCACTGGTTGCACGGGAGGAGGAGGAGGTGGAGGCGGGGGATGGGAGGAGGTATGGATGCGGTTGTCATCGTGATAGGAAGAATGCTTCTCAGAGAGATTGTTCCCTGTGACTTCCATCTCGCTGCTGCTACTACTCACAGAAGACCTGCAAAGGGAAGCAAAACACAGAGGAGATAATGATGATGCAGGGAATTGGTTGCCATAGTAAATGGAATAATACTTCCCTATAAAGGTGTTGTTGAAACACATGTTTTACATCATTTTCAAGATATTCCTGTCACCGCTGTGAACAGAATCTGCAAAGGGAAGCAAAACACAGAGGAGATAATGATGATGCAAAGAATTGGTTGCCATAGTGACAGGGAAGAATGCTTCCCAAAGACATTATCAGTTCTCGATGACCACAATCATCTCACAAAAAATGATAAATTTTATATCGGAATCGAGAGATTCATCTTGATGTTTCTTTTTTTTTTTTTTTTTTACTGCTAATGGAGGGCAAATAAATAGAACTATGATACTATCAACAAGGATGTTATGATGTAACTAAGGTTGCCATAGCGATGGGAAGAAAGCTCCCCCCCCTCCCAATTCTCTGTAAGTCTTTTAAATCATCCTACAATAGAGGCAAACTCTACATCAGATTCAAGAGATTCAAGAGATTCATCTCAGTGCTGCTACAACTGATACGAATGTGTCTTTACGTAATATTTGATATCTCGCCAGTAAATCTCATCATCATTTCCTCCTTGGAATAATCCTTAGAGTATAACATTTTTTACTGTTTCTGATTTATTACAGCTACAATGAATTTTAGTACAGCCATTTTCCAAGACCTGTGATTTTTAATTAAAATCTCAGCAGTTCAGCTTATATAACATGAAACATGAATAGTTTAGAAAGTTTTAGGTGAAATATTGTCCTAACGGCATTCCCAACTCTTTTCTACTTCGTTTCTCTATGATAATTAAATATCAACAAGAACAGAAGAATTACAAACACTAACATTTTTGACAGCTCTTGACTTTTTTTCATGAAGTGATAGTTTTTATAGGCTACTATTTAATAAGACCATCATTACTTTCATTGGAATATGCTCACCCTTTTTTTTTTTTTTTTTTTTTTTTTTTTTTATAAACATGCATTTCAAGAGAATACCCTTTACTTTTTTGCTTTATCAGAATTTATTTGCTTTCATGCAACACAACACTTTGGCTACAGCCGCTTGTTTGAAACAGTGCCAACTCGTCAAATACTGTTTATAATGATGTCTACCCTTTCTTGCTTCTTCTATTTTTGTTAATCTTTATGCCAAGCTCAACAAAAGAAAAAAATGCATGGGAATATCTTTGGAACAATGGGTAATATTTCAAAATAAAATTACTCCAAACTATGCTTAGGGGGTGTTGCTCAAAAGTTGCAATTGATCGCAAGTTGCAGTTGATCGGAATGCGCCAATCAAAATCAGTCTTGCAAGCACGTCCTTTTAAATGCGCATACCATGCGCGAATGAAAATGCGCGTTACAATGTGTAAAGTTGCAGTTGATTTGCAGTTGATTTTGAGCAACACCCCATTAGTTTTTAATACACACACACATATTCTGCTATAGTGTTGTTATAGATTAAAAGTCTGTTTTGCTTTCATGTCAGGCTATGTCCTGATCCCTGGGTTTATAGAGGAAGGAAAGAGGTGCTTTCATTTCTGAATGAGAGGAAATCAGCCACCAGTGTAGAAAGTTTCCTAAATTACTGCGGTACGATCCTGTTTACGGATGTCAAGCATATGGAACACTCGTCAGCTACAAACTTTCCAAACCAGGGTTAAAGGTAGAAAACTACATTTGCACACATTAGGGTTATGCTTACAACTTGTTGTGTACCTCAGATATGCCAAAATAATAACCTCTATGAAGTATTTTGGTCGAATGTAGTCTAGAATATTTAATTCAAATAAAAATCTATTCTATCATAATCCATCTTGACACCAACGGTATCGCGATACTTCTAGCGTATTACGGTACCACACACACACACAAAACATTGTAAGAACACATTCAGTGCGCACTTCAAGACACTGCCACACCATGCAGAATACGCACTGAGAGAGACTCTTGCGCTATTGGTCAACGAGAGGTTAACGGCTGTTTTGAATTTTGAACGCACGGTCCATTAATTTGAGGCCCGAATAGAAGAATTATTATTGGAATAACTATAAATGCGCCTAGATCGTGATCAATATTTGAACTTAATTGATTGGTGATAAGTTCTAACATTTAGTACTCTTCAATATAACACAACAATCTTGGAAAGTCAAATTTTAGGCTGCAAAAGAAATATTCTACCTTTAAAGCATACGGATGCTAACAGTTCAATCATCAAACTAATACGACAAAATATATAACACACATGTAGTGCAATATGTGTACATGTATCATACAGTAATACAACACTGTAATAAAATACAACACAACCATAACAAAGTACAAGATATACACCTACCACAAACACAAATTATACAATGAATAATGAACGGCATTTATATAGCGCTTATCAACTCTTCATGAGAATTCCCTAAGCCCTCTACAATTGCAGCATTTGAAGTGGTTATACAATCACTAGTGGGGCTAGAATGATTTCTTTTCACTTAGCTCTGGGGCCTGTAACATAAAAGATGCAATTAAACTTACAATAAATACTAATTGTAAATCTATGGCAAAATGTATACGAAAAAGATACAAATAATTTTGCAATTAATCTTATCTCTTTATGCAACAGGCCCCTTTGTGTAGGCAGTCCTCACACTTGCTTGCCACAAAAAGCTTTGTTTTGACAAAAGTGTTCCCAGACCACTAACCATCATCTCAGGTTCAAGCCTTGTCAAATTAGCCGTAGGGTATTTCATTACACTTGTTGCAGCTGCAATTTAGTCAGTGATGACTTCTCCAATTAATTCTTTGATTTTGATTGGCTGGAGAGCACCGTTTCTTTCTGTTGTTATCGTAACCGTCCAAGACAAGTTTCATGAAAAGGCCTCCTGATGACATTTGAGGTTGGTTCCAGACTAAAGTAAGCATATTTGATTGCTACATGCCTCTTTCCGCCTCTCTGTCATTCTTTCTGATAACTTAAATTTAAATGGTACTTACTTATCGTCCATTTCCTCTGGTTCATCCATCGCCTCCAGGATCCCCTCCTGCTCCGACCTGGACTCCTGCTCGGGCTCCTCCTCCGGCTCCGGGTCGGCAGGAGCCTGCCAGATGTAAGGAGTGTACTCCTGGCGTCGACGGTAGAAGAGGAGGTAAGCTGAGCGAGCCACAACATTCTTCTCAGAGATGGTGGTCACATGACTGTCGTCAAATAATCTCCAGGCTAAAGAATGGATGGATATGGAAATGACATGGTAACCAGGTAAAGTTTTACGACATTAAAATGTCATAATTAAAATTCAATACATCATATGCTTCATTTTGATATATGACTCAATAGTATTGGTTGTCTCATAGTGGTGTGATTGCATTTTATCTGTAAGGATGTGCTTTGGATGTGTCTTGTGTACAGTGCCCCCTTAACAATATTTCAATTGAGGTTTCAAAATAGATCTAATCTAAGATCTAAAGAATGCATGATGTAAAACTTAAAAAGTATATCATTATTATCATTATTATCATCATTATCAATTCAGCAATAAATGGTACAACAATCAAATTACAAAAATTGTTTCTCTCACCATGTTCATTTTTGCTCCAATCAGCAGTGGAGACGAGTCTACCAAAGGATGTATAACCTCTGAGAGGCAGAATAATTTTTTCAAATTTATTTATTTATTCAAGATGGTTTAAAGTTACGATATCTTTTGCGGCCTAAAGGCTGAATTGCAGATATTTATACAAGAATACATATAATGAAAAAAATATCTTGAGATCTAAAAATAACTCTAATACAAGATCTAAAGAATGCATAATATAGTTTCTCTCACCATGTTCATTCTTGCTCCAATCGCCTGTGGAGGCCAGTCTACCAAAGGACGTATAATGACCTCCGAGAATGCCTCCATGATGGTTGATGACTCCATAGAGATCGTAGATCAGTGGCGTGTTGTGGCTTCCATGGCAGTATGGAGATAGATCCAAGCCTCTGATTATGATTAAACAAAATGAAAATCCTCTATGTTTTAACTACAAAATTTCATTTCTGGGCCCAGTCACTGCACCAGATCAACAATGATCTATCCTTCTAAATGAAGAATGCCGCAACTCTCAACTTTTCGCAAAATTTTTGTTATGATGCCACTGTTACTAATACATAGCGATATCTTTCATACTTGCATGCATGTTTTCTGCCATTAAAATTAAATATCACCTGCAACGACTTTCAGATTTTTTATTGAATGAGCCAACAAAATCAAATAAATTTCACAAAAAGTAAACAAATTGCAGATATCTCACTCTGTATTATTGAAAGAAAGATAAATGTTTTGGTGAAAAATCATTAATAGGACTAAGTAGTAGAATTTTCAAGAATAATAGGAAGGACAATTGATGTTTATAAAATGCCCCAAACTCTTTTTCCTACAAATTTCTAATGGTTAGGATGTCTGAAAATAACAAATTAACTTATCAGGAATATATGGAAAATTAAATTTGTGAGACCTTCCTAAAATTTTCTCCTGCATGAATATCCGACTTGTACACTAGATGTAAAAATGCTCTTAAATGATTAAGGCTCAAATAGTTCATTAAATGAAGCAAAGTAAAAGAAACTAGATGTATCCTCAACTGCACATGGTAAACATTTATGCCTCCACCATCACATGACCAGAAAGGTATTACTGCTTATACCATAACAGCAGAAATCCCAAACATTTTGGGGGGCCCTGTGACCTTGTAACCTTAGACCCCTTGAACTAAATTTTAGAAAAATTCTTGAATAACAAGTCAATTATTACCTGACGGGATATTCCACCATCTTGTCTATCTTATCCCTCCAGAGCATGTTACCAAATGAGAAACGTTTTAGCTGGATGATGAGGGTAGATGGTAATCGCCATAGTAACATCTGCTTTGTTGCTTCTCTGTGCTGCTTGCACTTAGGACAATACCTATATTCAATGTGGAAAAAATAAAAGTGTTTTTCACTATTGTAGCTTCTTATAGTCATTTTGTATTTAATCAATCTAAATACCTCTATCCTTTAGAAAGATATATTTAATAAAACAAAGCCAAATCATCATGGCAAATCGGTTCTTTCATACTTGAGAATGCTCTTCAAAATGCTTCCTTGGGAGAGAGTTTCTCAGGCTCTACAAATAGATGTAAACACTGATTGAGGACGATTTTTATTTTTGCAATAAGTGGTCCCTTTCATATTCAAGTATGATAAGATGAAGTATAAACACATGCACAGCTACAATATTTGTATTTTCATTTGACATTCATTTATCAAATGTTCATACTTGGGAGACCATTTCACATTTGGCAATGTTTTTAAAGCCTCTGTCACACAAAAACAATGTCACAGCATCACAGCACAGCATTTACGCGATGTCTACACTGTGATTGGCAAATTGTTGCAAATCATTGCATGGAGTAGCATACTGGCCAATAACCCATAAGATACTACGTAAATGCTGTGCTGTGATTTCGGGCCATGTTTGGTGTGCAGAGGCCCTAATCATGCTTCTACTGGTGAAAAATTTTCAAGCCCCTAAGAAGATTGGGACAATGGTTAAGAGTTACTAATTGAGAGTGATATCTGTCTCTCTATTTCTCTATGATCTGGGATCCCTTTCACATTCCTAAACAGCAATGTTTTAAATGAGACTTATATATTTATCTAATCAAATCATCATGAGTGGACACTTTCACATTTGATAATAAAACAATGCTTCCTCAGGGGATAGTTTTTCAGGTTAAGTGAAGAGATTCAGACATAGGCTCGAGGTGATATGAGTCCCTTACACATTCAAGAATTAAAATATCATTTAGAGTATTCACAATTAAAATTCAAATCCTCATAGGGAATGGATGCTTTTAGTTTTTACAATATATCTCACCATGCTTCCTCGGGTGATAGCTTCTCTGGCTCTGTGAAGAGATTCAGACACTGATTGAGGGTGATCTCAGTTTCTTCATACGACTTCCCACACACAGATTCATCTTCAACGTAATCCTGTATTGCATAAAAGGGTAAAGTAAAAATACAATTGTAGAAAATATTCATTTGAAATGCCAGAGATAAGTCTTTGCATATATCCTAAAAGAATATGGAGGGGCCATTGACACAAAAATGGAACTTCATCGTTGGTGAGAAGTTTGCCGGTATAAAAAAGCTAAAAAACACAATAAGTTCAAAAGTTTTTTTATCATAAAGACACCAAATTGTCCTTTGGAATTGAATTTCATATGTTGAGCAATGTGTACAAAAATCATTGGATGTATATTTCTAAAAATTAGAGTCACATCTTTGTAGCATGTTACTTGTGTCGCTACGTTTGTCATAAGCAAACCAACTAGATGGCAGGACCTACATGTATCATAATTACATTAAAAATACATGTTGTCGGACAAAAATATAGGGGAACCGTGTATAAAATATAGAAAGTAGCATTAAAGACAACAAATGAATGAGGCACTACATATAGGACATTCTTTGCCTACTAAACATTTCGTTCTTAAAAAAAATCTTTCTCTGATCTAATTCTTTTCACTCATTGGACACCAAAGTTCTTTTAAGACTTAAAGTAAGTACTTAGCGAATGAAGATAACTAATCAAAGTCCACATAAAATCAATTCCAACGACATTTAATCACGGTTGCCATATTGCATTATAGAAATGAATACAATATGAAAACTGACCAGTGTTCTTGATTCCACCAAAACGTTGTTCTCTTGTTTGGGATCGTTCCTCCAGTCCATAGCAACACAGATGGTCCCAGTCAGATCCAGAGGGCTGTCACCTAATTGTAATGAAAAAATGAAAAATGAAAAACTACATGGTATTATTCATTTCTCCATGTTTTTATGGGGATGTCGATATGTAGTGGTTCTAAATCTCATCTTCCTACTTGAGGGTCGTTAGGTTTGAATCTTACACATGACGTTAATTTCCTTCAGCAAGAAAATTGTCCACTTTGTGCTGCACTCAATCCAGATGAGGAAAATGGGTACCAGGAGGAAAAATTCCTTGAATGCAAAGAGCGCCAAATGGTAGCCATTCTATAGCTGGGTAATAATACACAGAGTGCTTAGAAACACTTTGTATTAAGCGCTTCACAAATTTTGTGTATTATTGCTATTCTATAATCTCAAACAAAGAAGTGAGCGAGAATGGAGATGAAAGAACAGACTTATTGAAGGCATTTCTCTCCTAGATAGTGCTTGCCAATCACTGTCTGCATTATTATTACCCTGGCTTTCGTAGTGTTATGCGTACTAGAAGTACTGTGTCATAATTACCTTCATCTTGGAGACGATCCTTGCTTGGGATGCTATTCCCTATATGATTGACAGGTTTGATGAAGAACAGTGGCATCTTTCTTTCCTGAGTCTGGGGCTGGCCTACCACTTTCGCTGATTGGAATGAGACAAAGAAGAGAATGTTCCTCTTATTTC